>JAQQBR010000005.1:3657161-3686874 GCA_030347285.1 Microctonus hyperodae
TATAAACCTTGATAATATCCCCCTTGGTATATAGCAGAGGGGTGAAAAAAATTGTTCAGTTATATGTCAACAGTTTTACAGATGAGTGAATAAATAACTTTGTTAACAATTGCCAGAATAATTTTTTTTTTTCTTCTAATTTTTTCTTCTCCTTTAACACACTTAGATATTGATCTATATATTACTTTTTCATCTTTGCTATTATTTTTTATCGCTGCTGAGTTAATTTTTTATTTTTATTTTTATTATCATTTTACTATAAAACATAGAGTTATTATACACCCATCGGCAACTAAAGTCTCGGTCATGGGGCTCCGGCTTTTGCCTATACATGTCAAGTATATCTCGAACTGCTGTGCGCGCTACGTGGATAATAACAGGAGAGAGCGTTAAAGTGTGGTGGTGTATCCCAAGCTTATATATAAGTATTTACGAGCGTGTTCGCGTTCTTCCCAGAAGTATAAACCCAAAGAGAGAATTAGCAACTCTTCCAACATATCTAAAAGACGTATATATACCTTTCAGGTTATTTTCTTTTTCATGGTGATGTCCTGTGCTCCTCCCTCATCTTCACCATTCGTATATGCGTGCTCCTCTATACTCCTTGAACGATCACTTGGACTGGACATTTACCACCAACCCTTTACACATACATAGACAGACAGACAGACAACATTTATGTATATACACAATGGAGTTTCATGAATTCAAAGTTTCGCGGCTAATTAATGCGACGGACCCAACAAAGTTGCCAGCACGTCGGTGCTTTTTAAGTGCCTTTATACATGGATATATTTATATATATATTTTGCATGTAAATACAAGTATATAGACTAATGGCAGAAGTGTTTTATATTTATATGTGGATGTAAAGGCTTGTGTGGAATATGTCAGGCACTCGCGCGCGCGTGTGTGTAAGAGGGCGAAAGAGACTGAGGAAAAAAAAAGTTCGCGTGAGGTTAACCACCGTATCGGCCAGGGGCGAAAAACAGGAATACCATGAAAGGAAGTCGGGAGAGAATTAAAAGACCAAAAAAAAAAATAAAAAGGTAGAAATAAATTTTTTTTTGTCGTTTTTAGTTTTTTTTTCTGTTTCGAATAAATAAAAATCGACAAATAGAAGGAGAATTTTTATATACAAAAAGACAATCTACTGTGATACGTGTGTGCTACAGGTGAGGAATTAAAATAGAAAAAATATGAGTGTAATAATAATGAAAGTAATTGAGAAAGGAAAAGTTAATTATATTTTGTTTACTGGATGTATAGCAAATTTTGTTGGGTGTCGTTTTGTTATTTTGCTATTCAACTAGTTGGAGATAATGAGTCAATTATTGAATATAATAGTCGAAAATTGTTTATCGTGCATGATCCACGCGATCTTTGTTGATACACAACAATGTGTTACATTGTTGTCTGTAAGGTTAACCTGGAGGGGAAAAAAATGAATGAATATATTTACATTAAAAAATCCCGATGAATTTTTCGCAATTTGCAAAGAAAAAAAAATTTTTGAATATAAAGAGTTAATTACATGCAACCACCGCGGATGTTACATTGTATACTTTCCATAACACGCGATCGTCGTGGAATTTTTGTATATGTATAATACTTATTAGTGGTTTTACCATAAGATATACATTACAGTCTCAGCAGCAGCAGCAGCAGGATCAACAGATGGATGATGTTATGTGACACACAAAGGAATAAAAACATATTATATTGAGGAAATATTAATGTCAGGTTTCAATATTTTAAAAAATTTTTAAATATAATACATTGTTATACATTTATGTATGGAAAACAGTTCTTGAAGATGATGCACACCAGACAGAGAACAAAAGATTTGTTTCAAAAGAATAATTTAATAAGAATTATTCTTTAGTTTTGCTTGAATATATAAAAATCTCAATCTTCCATATGACATATTGATTATTAAAAATATATAACATTATGTAGAAGACGGAGAAGTAGAGGGATTGGCGCACGATATATCGTGACTGTTTATTGCGATTATGATATGCAATTTCATGCAATCGACTTGGTAACACCATCGGGTTATTTCGAACCTGGTGTCAATTATAGCCAGGTCTAATATAACATGCACATGGTGCTGTATACATACATATATACCAACAAACAGACGCATATATATAGCGGAATATGATGTATATTACAGTGTATATGTATACGTTTTCATACCTGAAATATTTATTGAGTGGAATTTATTTTTTTTCTTTTATATAATATTAATATTTCATATTTTTTCTTTATTCAAAATTATTTTGCACGACATTTTTGAATGGAAATAATTACATAAGTATACCAATCTGGAAATATTAATATATATTTTAGTTTGAAATTAAACATTTTAAAGTGTATGAATTTATTATTTTCTGTTTAAAGTATAAAAATAATTTTTAAAACAAAAATATTCTCAACCACATAGGAACAAAGTGTACTTCAGTTTAGTATCATCAGTTATGTATATGACTATATATTCACTCATGTAGTTAAAGGTAAGAATATTATGATGAAAATGTAGTTGCATCGTGTCGCGAATGTAATATGCTTTCCAGGCAATATTATATACCCACCAACGTCACCACTGTCATTGTCGGCGTAACCCTTTCTCTCTGGCCAGTAGCTTCGAACATTAAACGTGCGTATATAGCTCCCATAATATTGCGATCCGCTGCCATAATTTACGTCGTTTTATAGTTCAAACCCGCGTGTAACCCTATATTACACAAATGTCAGGGGTGCTCAAAATTCATTGATATTTATAAGTTCTTCAATTACATCAACCAAAAAAAAATCAATTCTCAAAATAATTAACAATTACTTCAAATAAATCCAAGCGATAATTTTATTCAATTCCACAATATTTCTCTTCCATATACTCACTCTAAATTATTTAAACCATTATCCAACACGAATCAAAATTATTTAATATAAAATAATTCCTACATATATTACAAACAAAAATTAATTAATCTTGCGAATAAAAATTCTAAATGAAAAGAATCTTCGTTGAATTATTTTTCTCTTTTTCTATTGAAGAGTTGTGAGTGCTCAGAAATATAAATTTTCATCAAATACTCACACCAATGCTGTATATAAATAATTTTATTAGTCATAATAATATAAAAGGAGTGAAATATAATAACGAATATTGACTATACATTTACATCATACAATGTATATACGTACAGACTGTACTTAGATGTATATAAGTGTGTCTGATATCAAGTATAATCCTCAGAATTGCAGTAGCGACAGTGAAAAGTGGTTGGTATAGTGGCAATGAAGCGTCGGCAGGTATATAGCAAATATCTCTGCCTTTACTATCCAACAAACGCGCCACGGTCGTATTTCCCAAGTGGAGTAAGCCATTACGAAAATTACTGATGATTCGACGCTCACAAATCATAATTCGCCATTCTCAACGTAAGTGACGTTAACGCATCGTGTGCCCCTCACAGTAGGTATCTACATGTATATAAATGTATATACTTTGGAATGCTTGGTACAACTTTCAAGGATTTACAAAGTCATTGAGAGAGTCCTAAGAGAGTGAAGATTGCGCGTGAAGTATATGTATATGTATGTGTATATATATTTATGTAACGCGTAAGTTGTGACTTTATATGGCAGAAGGAAGAATAATGTTATATCTTTTAGAATCACCGTAAAATTTAACCTCAGAAAGGTAAAATTACTTGATTATGCCAATTTAATGTTCAGCAATCGCGTCGGTGAAGATTATTTCTTTTTAAACTCCTGGAATTTTCTCTCAAACATACCGCAAATACAAAATACAATGGGAACCTTTATTATATACAACATAAACATTTTCTAAAAATAAAATAATAGTATTATATAATTTAAAAAATAAATAAATAAATAATATCAATAAAAAAAAAATTTTTTTTTTGTTCTAAATTATTTTAATATTAAATATAAATTTTACTCATTAAAAAATTTTACTCATTAACTTAAACAAATAATACTGAAATTCAATTTATCGCAAATGTTAATTGTTATATCTAACATATATATATCCCTCCTCAACATCGTAACAAATAAAAAAACAAACTAAAATTAATAATAAACAAATATAATCTAGAATTTATAATTTTCCATCATCTTGAAATAATTTTTATTCAATCCTCATTTCTATAAATACATATATTTTCGATTTTTTACATACATACATACACACATAATTTCAACTCTCATTTCACTTGCAGTGTAATATATACATCGACTTGAGCACAATACAATTCATATATATATATTATCCCTATACATAAATGGATATCATGATGGGAGAGAGAAAGGAAGAGAGCGTCAGTATGCTGAAACCCAAGAGAGCCTGACCTAATTTACATACATATAAAGCGCATTCGATGTGTTTTAGGGATCATAAATCGACGCAGCTACGTGAATCGTTAAACCCTTCCTCGCCACAACACCCATAGAGAGTTTGGTGCGTGCTCCAGCGGACCAAAGAGCACCTCACAAGCTCCCACAAATGTCCAATCATTCTCCGTATTCTATCTATATACAATATAAATGTTTATATGTGTTTGTACACAGCCACACGTATTTTATCGTCAATATTCTATAAGTATGTAAATGTATATAAGCATAAATGTGTATTTGTATGAATATAACCGTTCAAATTCAATGTTGGGCAGGCGCGCGATTCCGGTCATTAAGAATCCAAACCAATATTCAACAATATATCCAACGCGAATCACTTGGTGGATAATGTTTAGTTGTTGAGTATGGATATATAAATAAAATGAATAAACAAGAGATTAAATAATGAGAAATTTATAACAATGGTCATCAATTTATTATTGACATATTCTTGTGTATAGTAGTATAAATGTAGGATATTAAGCTACGGTAGTATTATAGATGGTGTTGTATATGTTGTAAAATGAGACAATGTAATAAAACAATTGTTTCATATAGAATTAGAACAAATATATGATGTGAATGACGAGTTTTCGCGCGTATATGGTAATAAATTGTATATATTATATATATTGAATGTGTATGATGTGAATTCAACGGATAAGTCTCGAGAGTGGAAAGTCGTTGTCGGTATTTGGATATACAAGTTTATGTTTCCTCGGTATTATATGATAGTGTTTCATGTGAGCGTCATTGTGCATGAATAAATGTGTGTATATATCGGAGTGTGTATGAAGTAGTTACCGCCCAGAGCGTAAAGTACTAGCAGCCAGAAACTCAACAGAGGAATGAAGATCGTATTGGTTAGAGTATATTGTGATGCAGAAGTAGGCAAGGGAGAATGGGGGAATCAGGATAAATAAATAGATAGATATGTGTATTAATATATGTATGGATAATGTTTCTATCGAATAATTGTTTATGTTTTAGAATATATTAGGTATTGTTTTATTTATAGATTCTGAGGTTACTTTATTTTTGTATTTTGTCTCTGAAAGATTTTTACACATACACATATATAATTAATATAATTATTAAATATAATTATTATTAAAAATGAATTTTGTGTGATGTGGAAATGGATTATTACTATGCAATGTTTGTATCGAAAGTTCGATTTTTGGAGATTTAAAATTTTTCATTTGATTTAAGTGAAATTCGGTGAGATGATAAATTTATCAAATTAATTTGTTGTACTTGATTATATTGAGAATACTGAATTTTAAATCAAATCTGAATTTTTTTTATTAAATTTTACATCAATTTCAATACCCGAAAATTCTTTATAAAAATACCACTACAAATTTACGAATTATTAATTCACGTTTCTGTAATAAAATAAATAATTAAATACAAAATCAAAAAAAAAAATATATATTATACATAATTATATCGTATCTATCATTTATTTATCCATAAAATTCATCAAATTTATTCATTTTTTTTCTCCAAATATTACATATACAAAAATATAACCAACGTAAATAAAAAGTATATACTACCGTCGATTTTTCTGATTACAGGCAATTAAATTTACGAGCTAGGTCGTAAAGCATGGCGGACAGGTGTTTCTCTCTAGAAGGAAGAGAACATTTGGAATATGGCGGTGGCGGCGGATTGCCTTTCGGTGTATGGGATGTGCCACAAGGTTGTGAGTAGTAACACACATATAATCATACACATTGATGCATCTATGCATGCTTTAAATACCTTCGTATACATAGATATACGTACGTGGACTCGCCTATAACTTGGACTGTGTAAGGCGTCAAGGGATGGTGGTCGTGTCGATAAAGTTAGAGCCACTGGGCGAACGATGCAGGGGCCCGCGTAATGACAACGCAGCGCGTCGTAAACACGTTTATGTCCAGGGAGTTGCATTATAGTAATATCTCCACGCCAAACCCATCTACCCTATGCGAAATATTCCTCCGGTTTCTCTACTGCTTCACTGTTACACTGTGTGGCTCATTTACGACCATAGGAATTTTGCTTTCGTCCTGTCACGCTCTAACTTCATCTATGTATTTACATAAATATATAAATACAAATTTAAAAGACTTTAAATAAATACTCTATTTATTATACACTAATCTCAAGTAATTTTCAACAAATCTCATGGAATAAAATTTACATATTTTATTTTTAAATATAGAAAATTATATTTATTTATAATTATTCAAAATGTGTCTTGGGTGGGGAAAGCGACGTTGTATCATGTTGGATTGGATAATAAATAAGATATTATTTATATAATTTAAATTAAATACGATGACAAAATATATTATTAAAAGAGAGAGTATCTATAATATTGTATCCAAGTGTAAAAGGAAGAGATGAAATAGGGGCGCGATGGTTGAGTTGTAAAGTTCTGCGCGTGACACTGGGTTATGTTCTCTGAATATATACACACCGATGTATGTATATTTGCGTTAGTGTATTTGTGAAGCGGATACAACTATTCTGTTTGGTGGCGCGCGGTCCACCTACGACACATGAATGCATATATGTATGTATAGACACTTATGTACAGGGGCTATGTGCGGATGTTGTATGGAACACGGTGCGATGGTGGCATACGTTGGATTGCTCATAGAGTGCACATTTATGGCACATATAACTGGCCGCTCGCCTCGCTTGCTCAGCCAGATTATTTTGGCTTGATCAATTTGATAACTTGGCCTTGTTACGGTGGCTAAATATGATTATGTTATAGTTTTATGTAATTTTTATATCTACTCAACTGATGTAACTAATTTTTTTATGCTGGAATTCTTTGGTAATGGTTTATTTTATTTATTTGATTATTTATTTCAGCTCTTGGATATTGAGGAAAGAATCTTTTGGTTTATTTTATATTTTATTTACAATTTTATAGATTTATATTGGGTATTATTTTGTTTATGTAAATGTGAGGAAAAAATTTATGACATTTAACTTCCGAATTTTTTTTTTTTGTAAATATCAAAAAAGCATAACATTTTATTTTACTGCTGTGGGCGATACTAACGCACATACTTTCTCTCATTTTTGATGACGTTGAATATATAATAAATATATCGGTTATTTTTATATGTGTATACATATATAATAAAATGTCTATCTTTTAAAAAATAAAACTGCTGATTGATTGTTCAAATGCGTACATAAATTCTGTATATGTTATATGCTTTAATTTATAGATAATAAATTTTTCTTTAAAATTTTTCATCAACATCGAGGTTGAATAAAAAAAAAAAAATTTTTTTTTTATGATCTTTCATTTTTATTTTCATATTCAATTGCATAAACATCGTGTATATATATTATTCTATATATCATATTGATAATAAAACAATTTGAAATTATACATGTATATATTTTCATATACATGAGTATGTAATTTATAAAATATTACAGAATTGCGTGAATAAATACGATGAAAAATTTTCGGATATTTTCAATAAATCCACTTTACATTAAAATACTTCAAACGCTCGTGTAAAATATATAACTTGTTATTCAATTTTGTGCATCAATATATTTAATCGTAATATTTATTATTATTTCATTTACAAAACTGTTGTGTGAATATACTAAAATATACATTACATTTAAAAATTGCGAATATTCACCAGTGAGGAATTATAAACTTGAACAATTCGTCAAAGTAGCAGCAGTAGTTATCAAATAAAAATAACAATTTAATTATTTATACACATCAATACAGTGTAAACATTACACACATACATATATATTTATATTTTCATCATAAATATACACGAATATATACATAGATTCAACTGATGAGGTTATAATTACGTCTTCCGTCAATTAAGGCCAGTTAAGTATCGTCTATTCAACGACTTTGTATTGATTGACAAAAGTAATGTCATCTATTTACACATAAAGTTCACACACATACACACACACATAGATACTCACTAATAATACGTTCAATAAAAAAATAATTGACACATATAACTCACTCGCTTTAGAGCAGAGCATCAGTAATATCATTACAATGCAGAGTTAATTGCGTCGAATGCATTTTTTAATTTCAGAATTAATATTTTATTGAAAGATGAAATGATGTTAAATTGATTCGAATGAAAAACTAAAAAAAAAAAAATTGTTTAACACTCTAAAAGCCAGTGGTAAAAAATTATGCACTATGTTTTTTGATGATTTGCATTATTTTATAAAATATATTAATGAATAGAAATAAAAAAATTGAATGCTTTGAATAGCGTAAAAAAAAAAAATGTAAAAAATATATTTGGTATAATTCAGTTAGCTATCGGATACAACTGGAATACTGCATGTTGGTAGACAGTAATAGGACGTACATATCTGTCGAGCTTGACGAGCTTTTATGGTTTCGCGATGGATAGATTCATCATTCAATCTATGTACATATAAACGCACATTGCAACCAGCATCTCCTGTTACGTCATAACATTCACTTAATAACCAATCCGTAGGGAAGTTTAATTTTCATTTATTCATTTTATTTCCAACATTACATATAACGAACACAAAAATAATTCAACGAATATATCCAATAACTTTATCCACAAGCCCCTTTAAAAAAAAATAAATAAATAAATAAATAAAGTTATATACATTTACATATAAATAATTCCACATCACCAAAATTTAAAAATGAATGTCCGAATGATGTTGCGCATTGAGACCCGATTACCACCTGCAATAATCTATTCATCCATTTGAAAAAATGAACAAAATAAAAATAGAAAAAACTCACAAACCTAATCCAATACATCAAAGTATCAAAGTATGTTTACAATACCTATAGATAAAAGTTTACCGAAAAAATCCTTTTATAAAAAAATCGGAAAGAACAATGAAAAAAGTATATTGTTTGCACACTTGGTGAATCCGCTCTCTAATGGTAAAAGTATGTGAAATGATTGGTGAACGGAGGAGATTACATAGGTGGAAAACAAAAATCCACATTCCGCCCAAAAACTCGCGAATGCACAATTGGTATATATATATATATACAGATATATATACTACACTAACGCTGACATATATAAGCATTTGCAATTGCACTCATACATACATAAAAACTCGCATGACTATACATGAAAAAAAAAATTTTTTATTTTTTATATTTTTTTTTAGGTATACATTGAGAGTGGAATAGAGAGGGGGAGAGAGATGTATCGGGTGGTTATATTGCTAGCTCGGGGACAGGGTTGTATACGAAAGAGAGAAGGAGAGAGTGAGGGAGTTAGAAAAGGTAAAAAAATATATATATGTATATTTATATACAGGGTGTGGATGAGGGGAGTTGAAAGAGGAACACTGTGATGGTATACAGAGGATGAGGGTGGTATTGGGGTGTGACTGGTTCACTGGAGAGGGTAAAGGCGAGAGGAAGAGTGAGATAAATAGTATATGCGAGTGAGCAAGAGTATATGCCTCCCTTTGCCGTCGATTTTTCGGGTTTTTTTATGGGCGATGGCTCTCGCTTGCGTGGATGAACGAACACGGGGAGGAACATCAATAATCTACAATCAAACTGCAGATAAAGCTACAATCGCCCTTTTGTGAGGGGTTTCAATAAGAATTGAAGCGCGAGGGTCGTCGAACTCTGGATGCCACTGTTACGCGATCTCTTTCTCTCTTTTTTTTTTTTTTCTATCTTTATTTCTATTTTATTCACGGGGCACTATCTCTCTTTTACACTGACTCTTGTTGTGATCGACGCGAGTTACCAATCGCTTTTCAGCTGATTGTGTATAACCTCTCTCTTAATAATCCACCAGCTATCGTTTTATTTTTATTTTATTTTATATTTATTTTTTTGTTTTGTAATGTTTATTACTGATGTTAAATCGGTTAGTGAATTTTCTGGTATATACCCTTTGGTGAGTATTGTATATTTCCTGTCGATATTTGCTTGGTATTATTTTGTTCTTTTTTTTTTCCTCCCTCGATGCATAATTCAGTGCATTTTTTTTTGTTAATATATCCTCGGAATTTAGGTATGTATATATACACATGAAGCGTGCGGGTTTTTCAATCTTCAATCAGCATAAATGCGTGCGTAGGATATATGATGGTATTCAGGATATTATGTATATATTACTGGTGTGCGTAGCAGAAAATATATGAGGGAATACGTATAAGGTATATAAATGTAAAAGGTGAAGATATCAAATAATAAAATCGCTCGTAAAATTTTTCCAACTTTTTTCCATTTTACATTTCGATATTTGTTTGATATATACGCGATACGATAAAAAATAATAAATTATTTACAACATACCTATCTAATACATAATCGACTTCTTTTGCACAAAATACGATCCTCATAAATCATCAAAATACAATTCATATTGCTTTCCTTTTTTTTATTTTTTTTTATTTATTATCAATAATACATGATTTTATTAATAAATAAAATATTAAAGTGGGAGAAGCAGAATAATGAAATAAAAGAGAAACAGAGAGAGACGAAAAAAAAAATTAACATTTTAAAGGAAGAAATTTATACAAGAGAGCTCTTGTCAGTAATTTCAAAAGTTCGGGCTGCCTTTTGCCTTTTCTCTTATATTATAATTTTACCCCTTTTATCTATGCATGCATATATATATAAAGGTATGTATACACGTCTTCGAGGCTTGGTTTGCAAATAATGTATAGAAACGACGACGAGATCTCATTTACATAATTAATACTACGACGTTAACGAAAGCACGATAAAGGAGGAACAGAAGAGGTCGGCATTCGGGGATAAAATCAGTCAGAGAGAGAGTGCAAAACGGAGAATTGTCAAATGTACATAGGTATACATACCGAAGATGATGGTGATGCTTGAACAAAGGAAAAGGTTTCAGCATTATTCTCAGCAGAGAATTCTTTTACAGAATTAATTGTCACAGCTCGACATATATATTTATAATATATATTATTATGTATGTAAAAAGCTCATGAAAATGATGAGTATAAAATTAATTATTTACCAGCAATATTATTATTCGTAAGTCACCATAAATTACTTTGAACAAAAAATTCAAAGCAGATTTTTTAACATCCTAAACATTGGTCATATTTTCTAAAATAAAATAAAATTGTGATTATAATAATACACAATTTATTTTATAATTCCCAACTTTAAAAATCTGATTGCCATTTTCTTATTCCATTCTGCCTTTATATCTTCCGTCATCTTATTCCCCTATATTTTATTTATTTTAATTTTTTTTTTAATTATAATTTTCCCCTCCCCCACGCCATATTATCCAATGGTTGTGCACGCGAATCGAAGGGTAAAATTGTGAAGACCGTGAATCATTGAGCGACGAGCGTGTGCGCTCAACTCTCATGTCACGGCACTGTAAACTCGAGCGATGATGCGCCTTTGGGTCTTGTTGCGCGGTGAATTAAGGGATGGCAAGTGAAAGAAGGGGGTGACGATGAATTCGCTGGGGCAAACGATAGACAGAGAGACAGGCGTGGAGAGAACGAGATATTCAGTAGGTACATATATATTTATATCCATTATAAATACATACATATATACATATTCGTTATGTTTTTGGGGGGATGCAATGTCGGTCCTTTTCTTTCCCACCCCCTATTTATATTCCAGCTAACCCTCCTCATCAGCGACGTTCATCTTTCCTATTAAAGTAGTAATTTAGCAGGAAATTAAGCCACGCACTCTGGTTCTCTCTTCTCAGCGCCACAACGCCACTTGCTCCACTGCTGCGGTTCGTTTTCATCCCCTACCTCATCATCCCTCCATTCCCCTACTTATTCTCGTCTCATATATATACATACACTGCTGTATAAAACGTCATACCACTTCTGTATACACGAACACTTGCTCTCCACTCACTTTCTCACTTCTTGTGTGTGCTCAGCTCTGTTTTACTTCATTTTCCATCTTGTGTAAGTGTGGATATATGTATACTTGCTTATTTCTATTCCACTTCACAGGCGCGTCATCTTATGTAAGTTCATTGTATGTATATATGTGTATACTTATGGTTTACTCTGTGTATATGCATTGAATTTTCTTCTTGGTGGGAATTGTGAGAAGCACGAATGTATGAGGGAGACGACAGCGATGAAACTATCGTTGGTCCTTTTGTCTCACTTAGGGTTTTTGCATCATAAATTAACACTCTGCTTTATTAGTTGTTAACGTTTGAAAGTCAGACGAGTTATTGCACGCACACTCTGTCCACCAGCGTGAATTATTACTTGCGATGAAATACTTTTGAAATTGTGGGAAAAAAAAAATTAGAAGAGAGTTAATTAATTTAAGTTTCTTGTAATAAAAAATTATAATTAGATATTTGGAATTGTTATATTTTGTAAGGGTGAATAATTTTGTTGTCTGAGTGCAGGGAATATTTTTAGTTTTAATATTATATATAATATGCTGCATTTGTGAATTTTTTGTATTCGACATTTGACTGATTCACGCGATACTTCAAAAAAATTATTTATATGAATATGAGTGAGCTCTGTGTCTGTATGTGTGCATTCATTGAGACAAAGGACAAAAGAATACGCTTTTGAAAAAAAAAAATAATAATAAAGAAGGGATCGTGTATATATATAACAGGGTTGCAATAGCTATAGGGTGAGATGGGATTTTGAACGGGTTTCGGGCGGATGCACAGAGTGGGTTGATCCGCGTATGAAGGGCTGTCAAAAACTTAATGAGAGGTGTGACTGCACATGTTCACAGAGCACTATTCTGATTATTCAGATTTATTTATTTATTTCATCATTAGAAATCGAAAAAAAAAATTCACTAAATTAAAATCACCTCGCAACAATTAAAAAAAATAATATAAATCCTCTAAATATTATATTATTTAAAAAATGATCAAAAATAAAATTCAATACAAAACATACAACCAGAATTAATAACTATATCTACAATCGCTACATTGTCTATAAAAAAAAATGAAAAAAAAAAAAAAATCCGTAAACAATTGACGAATAAAAAAGACAATACAAATCTCATTAGTTATAATAATTATAAAATATCCAAATACGTCAATTGTTCATGATCTATACATACATCATTCTATATATACCAAGCCATTATTATTTTTTTATACATCTAAATACAAAATTTTATACGTACATACACGTATAATTTTTATGAACGCGATGAACGAATCGTTTGGTTGATTGGAAGATTTATAAAATCGTATATAGGGTTCCCATTTTAAATCACAGCACGCTACACACCATAGGGTGCACTAATATATATATAACCAGAGACATAGAAGCTGATGCACAAAGGTGAATGCGCGTGTACATATATATAAATATATAAACGTACAAAGTTAGGATAAAGGAGGTGGGTTGTGGCAGTGGTATAAGAGGGTGTGGGTTCCCCATAAAACAATGCTCCCACATCTGTCAGCCTCTTCTACTTTCCACCCCCCATCCTCTCCCCCTTCTATCGCTCATAGCCACCCTTCCAGTCCCTAATTATAGCCGCTCTCCCTCCCATACACCCTTTTCCTGTCCTCCTTATCGATTTCTCCCTTCATGCTTTACATATATACACACATAAATACTTGTATGTGTATACTCACTCTCTCCGATCTGTCGCCATAGCATGTTTGTATTATGCGTTCGGACCACTTGGGCACGCACAGACCACGTATACTGGGGGAGACTATTATACCTTGAGCCCTTTGCTTCTTGTTAAGAACAAAAACGGTCAAGAAAATGAATTAAAAATTTATTTACATCAGGTATAGTGCAGTATATTTGTTAGAATAAAATATGAGAGTGAAAAAAAAATTATGAAGATATTTTAAAGGGAAACAATATGGTAGTTTTGGCAGTGTATGAATTAAATATTAATAATTCTGGTTAGGGTAATGGGAAGATTGTAGTGTATGTGTATTTTTTTTTTGCGATGTGTAGAGTATGTGAGAACTGACAATTTAAATGCAGATGGTAATAATTGAATGGGTGATAATTACAAAGGAAAATAGGTAGTTTCATTTTGTGATAAAATATTTAAAAGACAATTGCGAATTATACCTGCCTTGTTGAATATATTTTTAGACGATTTATAATTTAATATTAGACAGTATGTGATGCTTATTTATACGTGTGTGTATATGGATTTTTATTTATAGTAATGGTAGATTGTTTATATGTAGTTTGTATATACTCAGCAGTTCGATTGTACGCCAAAACTCTTGATATGCGAATGTATTGCTCAGGGTGAAGTTACTTGAACCGCAAAAATCAGTTTCATTATTGTAGTTCAATCTGTTGAAGAATCAATAACTGTTCGATAGGTCCAATTATTTCAACAATTTTTCTCGTTGCTCATTAGTACCCCATCGATGCAACTGTGCGTTGCGAATATCTGCTCATATAACAACCATTAAATCTATCACTGAAAAATTTCCAATTTATCATACAAAAAATGAAACAAAGAAATATTCATATACAGAATATGCATACAATTATTTAAATATTTTTCATAGAGATTCAGACAGTAGCGATGATCAAACCACTTTATCATTTGTTCGAATGATATTGTGAAATAATTTTTAGAACGAAAATAAATAGGATAATGTTGATATGTAAATTTTTTAACGAAGGGAATTTTGATTTTTTTAATTTATGCTGCAATAATTCTTTACATAGTGGCGTATGTAATGATATAGTTAGTGTTAAATATATAATTTATGTGAAATAGTTTGGAATATTATTACTTTCTTTACCTTGGAAAGAGGATCTTCATTATAATTCTTCATTCGCGATGAAGTATCTCCAACGAAAGCTTCGTAAATGAGACCGTCAGACACCAACGCGATTATGTAATGATGTTGGCAGAGAACGCGCAAAGAAAAAGGACCCATTGCGATGGTAACTCGACGAAGAAAGAGTATACAACGTTGGTATATGTATACATGTTGAGTTGATAGTAAAGTTACTAAAAAAAATCGAGCCAGAGTCCACCCTATTGCTATTCAAAACATAAAAACCATTTAAAAATGTAATACCCCTGCCGGTAGGATAAAAAAATATTTAAAAAAAAAAAAATATAAAAAATAAAAAAAAAATAACATGAACGGGTGATCCAACGTGTGACTGGTAAGTAAAATATACGACCCTGTGGAAAGCTTCGGTCAAATAATCGTGATTTATGGCCGTAAGGAATTTTGTCGCGATAAAAAAAATCAAATAAAAATAAAAAATAAATTTATATATTTTTTTTATTTGTTTTTATAAATCAGACAATCAATGTCTTTTCTGAAGTGTGTGTAAGAGATTCATAAATTTATGAAAAAATATTATTCAACCACAAAGTTGTTATTTTTTCTTACAATAATTGTGTGTATAAACAATTGTATAATTCATTATTTGAAGTAATTAAAAATTTCCTCCCAATTCATTATTGATAAATACAACATGAACGATAAATCAGTGAGTAAATATTGACAACGAATTTTTTTTCTTCCCCCATTCGTATCATTAACCATTATTAAACAGGTCTATACCTGCCCATGAACATATATAAATATTTATTTATATTTACCCACATGTAACGAGTGGTAGACAAAGTTCGATATTTACCAAAACGTTATTGAACTGTAATTATATAGCTCAAATATTGCTTCAATTAAACATTGTTTTGGTAGAAAACTACCAATATTTACCTCGTGTGTGAGGATTTGATATTCTGTGTAATATTTAATTATCCCAACATACATACATAAATAAATAAATATATAAAATTCCCTCCATTGACACTTCCCATTCTTTCTCCTCAAACTTTTTTCACAAAACCTCACTAATAACTTACAAACAAAGATAAATCACAGTAAGTTATCATTCACTTAATTATAATTTCACTTTACCCTTAATAATTAATTTACCTCAGTAAATACAATAATTATTACTTTGCTTTCTTCCACATTACAAACGTCAAAGAATATCCAAACCCCTCAAATTAAATAAAGAACTCGTGGATATAAAACATTCAAAAAGTAGAACTGCATAAGTGTCGTAAATACATCGACATACACACATGTATTTATCTGTACATATATACTTGCATATGATACACATATGTATGTATATATACATATAATATAAGAGTCATGTACTTGCACAGTAGTGTAAGGTATTACCGACTGTAATTAGTGAGAACGTATCGTAATTAGAGAAAATGCCACGTTTAATTGCTAATTGAGTTTCTGGCCGATGCGAGAGATCTAATTTTAATCACCTAATTACGTGACTACAGTCTGCAGTCTACGGACAGCCACCAACCCTCGAAAGCGGGACGCACGCTTGTAAAATCGTTGAGTGCTGCCGTTTTCTCGCTGGTTGGTGTAAGTAGCGTATAGAGAAACGACACGAGGGGGTTGGATAAAGTTATATGCATGTGCTATTATGTATATACATAAGTTGTATGTAGGCTTTTTGTGAGAATGTTAATGATTAATAAAATATAATATGTATTTTTCAAAATTTTTTTCATCCTTATACAGCAACATCTCTTAAATATGTTTCAGCTTGAAAAAAAAAATTCAATTATTTTTTTTATTTGTTTATTTTAATTTTTTTTTTTCATTTGCAGTTGTTAATAATTTATTCGCTTGTGTAATTATTTCTTTATGTAGTTCCTTTTGTCATTATGTTTGAGATTAATTCGGAAAGTTGTCATCATTGAATATATTAGAAACATTTGGGGAAAATTACGTGAGTTATGATTTGAAATTACACGTCAGAACATTTATATGTACGTGCACGTGAGACATTTTGTAATATAGCAATTCTCCTCTTTATTCACCTTGTCTTAATCTGTATTTTCAACACTATGTGGTTATAAATACAGATTGCGGATTTTATTGCCAGCTCAAATCTCATGTTACTCTTTAACGTATATTACCTTTAGATATAATATTCCAGGTTGATACAAAATATATTTAAAATTCAGATTCACTTTCCAAAGTATTTAAACAATATAACCAACCTTTTAACTGAATATCAGGGTATAATAAATTTGAAATATTGCGTTAGTTATATCGTAAAAGGGATGTACATGAATACCGACAACTACCCTTCACTTTTGTATCGTATATACTCCCATACCTTTATAATGTATTTCCTTTTGGTTGCAATGAAATAAAAAAATGAAAAAAGAAACATGAACATAAAATAAAAAATTACGTTACTTGAAAGCATTGCCTTTAAATTAGCCTCGAGGTAAAATGCCATTAGAGTTAATTCAATGATATAAAAAAAAAAAAAAATAATAAATTATTCACCCAATTTTATTTCTTCTCTTTTATTTCTCATACAAACTATTACACATTATTAATTCATTCAATCGTGAATAAAATAACCAACAAAATTATTTTATAACAATTTAAAACTTCAAATCTCCACATGATATAATTCATCAAATAATAATTCAAATAAATGTGTAAAATACAATTACATATACGTATAAAAAATAATTTTTCTTTTTTAAGTAACAATATAAAAATAAATAAAAAGATATTATAAATATAAAAGTATAAGAGAAAAGTCGTTCGCCTTATTGTGCAGTAGTGAGACTCTGACTCAAAGGCTTAGCTTTGTACTAGTAGCGACTGAAAAAAAAATAGGGGGTGCCAGTGGGTGGAAGGGTGGGTATATGACGAAGGTTATAACTACCCTGCGTGCACTACGCTCACATATACATACATAAAGAGCTCTGCCAAAGAAGTAGAGGACAGGAATACACCTCTAGCTCCACCTCGTTCATTTTTATCCCCTAAAGCAATTTCAGCATTGTTTTAAAATAGTACTTAGCAGGGTCATTGTATTATGCATGCGGCCCCTCTCTAGTCGAGAGGCAACGCTGTGTGAGAACACTTGATTTCTCGCGCACGTGAGTCTCGCTCTATTGTTAACAGAGCGCAGAAGGGCGGACTACTACTACTACTTACTACTACTACACTATTATACATGTCCAAGATTTTTAACGGGGTCTTCATTTTTTCCCCCTTTATAAATGATTTTACATGATTAAATTCACAAGCGGGATTTTAATTTTATTGTATTATTATCATGATTTTTTTTTTATATTTTATGTTGAATGAAATGAAATTAATTTGAGTATATTATCGCGAAACTAGTATCAAGTGAAGATATGTAGGATTATTAGTATATAAATCGTTAATGAAAGAGGAGAGAAATGTGGAAGGAGAAAGAGTAGAAGGGAATGTGGAGGAAAAAAATAAGAAGAAATGTGTAAATAAAATAATGGAGGGAAAATTGCTGTGAGCGATGCCTGCGGTTGCGAACCCAAGAACCCACTTGAAAGATAAAGCTATACGCATATGCTTACCAACTTTATATACGTTTCTATATGTACAGGTACAAAACATGTATGTAGGTACATATTTTTTGTTCGTTTATTTTTGTCCACGTATGAAGAGCCGACAAAATATTGTCTTATGTGTTTCAATGAAAAAGAAGCAGAAAATAATTTTTTTTTCTCTCATTCAACTGTACAAACGCGATTCAAAGATCAATTGAAAAATAATAAATTTATTTATGTTCCTCCTGATATTTATTAGAATAAATAATGTATTAATATTGGAGAAAATATTTAATTTAAAATAAAATTATAATAGAAATATTAATGATTGATTATTTAGAATAATTTGCCAACGAGATAATGAATATTTTATTACTGGATGTTTGTATTGGATTTTTGCGTTCGTAACTGCACTATATGCTGATTCTCCTTCAATTTTATTCTCTCTACTCTCATCCATGTACGACAATTCCAAAGCAACGACGTTAAGTACCAACGTGGCCGTAGGAGAACGCGTGGCCAAAGGCGCTGGGACGGCCCTCTTGTGTTCATTGTTCACATTCAATCCTCCATCTATGTTTTTTTTTATTTTTAGCCACTGTCTTTGCCGTGTTGAGCCCTTCATCATCATCATCATATATGTATACATATATCTTATACATATATATATTCCCGCTGTGGACTCTCTCGCTCTCCCTCTCGACTCATCTTCTGCCAGCTCAGTGACTTCGCAAGGGTCTCATTTTCATTAAGAATTAAAGTTGAAGTCCGAGAAAAAAGTTTGAATAGAAAATAAAATAAAACAAGAAAAAAAAAGTGTCCATTTGTCTTTTTCATGCAAACGAGATTGACAATTACTCGTGACTGGGTTTCCTTTGATTTTATTTTTATCATTGGTAGATTTTTTTTTCTGTGACAATTTTCTCATCTATTTCCAAGCGAACACATCGATGATTGTTTGCCTAAATTATTAAAACACTCTATTTTACTATGGTTTATCAATTCTTTCGCAAAAAATTTATTCATGTGTATAGAATTAATTTAATATATTGGAACTATGGTTTGAAAATTAATTGGAAATTTAACAAATATTTTTATATCGACACAGGAGCTTTGTGAGTTGTTAATAATTATGATTACATGCACATTTGATTAATTAATTAACCATCAGTCACACCATTACTGAAATTAATGCGAGCATGAAATATATAATATAGCAGATGCTGTAATACTGCTATAACTATATACTGTATAATCAATATTTTATCATGATGTGATATCTAACCAATTCAATGATTACTATTGGGTAGGGATGTAGCTTATAGATCCTACGCACGTATATATTATATAACTATACACACATATTACGCAAATAACTAATATTTCATTGAATATTTATCCCTAATACCCAATTGCTTTTACAATGAAATTATAAATTAAATAGTAATAATTCTCTAATTATTTTTTTTATAGATCAAATGCGTTCTTTATATTTACTTGATGAAAATTAATAAAATATTTGGAGTGATAAGAATTTTAATTCAGTATTTTATATTTATTTACACATTGTAAAATGTTAAATTCAGTTAATTCGAAATTTGAATCAAATATTCCATTGCAATAATAAATATATAAGTATTTGGTTAATATTATAATCGTAATTCCTCTCTAAATTTGTGTATTAAATGATTTTTTATATATGTAATATCAAAATAATTATTTAGAGACAATTTACAATTTTGTGTGCCATGGGCGAGAGAGAATTTTGATAAATATGTCGATTTAGTCAACTGTGCGACTGATAATACGTACAAGTATTAAGATACATGATTTATGTTCCCGTTTATAATGTGCATACATATATATTTATAAATATCAGAGTGAATGTATTTATACATATTTTGTATCGGCAATTGGCAATGCATTTAGTCGGTAAATTGTTCGAAACACCAAAGAACATTAATTATAATATGACTGCACAAATCTGCTTTATCTCATTTGACTCTTTTCTCTATCTCACATACACATTAGCAAATATACAATAAATTTATTAAAAATCTCATTCAATTACCCGCAATACCACAACTTTAATAAATATATAAATCTCTAATCTTATAAAATTTTATTTAGATAAATTACCATTTTTTTTTTCCCCCATTATCAATTTAATAATTTAAATTAATTAATATAACACACAATTATTTAGTTCTCAATTAATATACCCAATTGTAATGTGTATATTTAAATATATTAAATATACAATAAAAGAAGAATGATTGTTGGATTTAATAAGCGGTATATTCACGATTGTATGTTAAAATTGTTGCGCAAGATTATATACACGGCTATTTTATGCCACTTGTACTTATTAGGGGTGATATCCATTTAGACATCAGAGATATGATTACTATTGTACATGTGACTATATAAATCTACAACCTCTTGAATACCTCCATTTACCATTAAGTACATTACGATTATCCTATCACAACTACATGTAATATTACGCTCCGGTTAAATCCAAAGACTCCGCGAATAAAAGCTGTACGTATATAAATCTTCCTTGGTGTTGATACATCATCCACAGAGCTATTTCATAAAGTGGACCATCATTACTAAATTATGCTGGTGAAATGATATAATGTATATTTTATATTGGCGCCTCACGTCTCACCAATAAAATTATTATTAATTTATTTGCACTTGAATTTATTTTAATATTATTATCATTTTTAATATATAACTGTGAAAAAATATACTGTTCACTGTTTTATATTTGTGATGTGATAGTTGTTATAAATAACAATTGAACTGCGATAATTATGTAATAATGTGTACATTGAGGAAAGAATTTATTGAATGATGGAATAATACTGAGAACAAGGTTTATTAATAATTACGGAAACAAAATGTCAATGTCTGTAGGGAGTCTGTTTGTTTTTATGTCTTAATGTAATATTTATTAATAAATAGCAAGCAATTATTTTATCAAGATCACTTGAATTATTAATCAATATCAACTATCAATTGATTAAGTAAGAGTTGTATAAATGTTTGTTTATTGAGTATAAATTTATATATTTTTTTTCTAATGACAAAGTTTTATTGTTGTTTATTAGATTTATTTATTTGTTATATGCAGGTCAAATATTGATATAATGTGTTAATAATTTATAAATATTTTTGAAGGACAATCAGCAGATATTGTTGTTAATAATTAATAAATTTTATTTTTAGTTAAAATGAATGTGTATATTAAATGAAAATAAAATTATATCATTTCCTATTTAACTGACTAACCCTCATCTCTGAAACAGGAGGGGGTCACACACACTCGCACAAAAATGAAGAAGTAATTTGTGTGTATATGTACAATTGATCTCCCTCATCTGTGCAATCTTCAACATTTGTAGAGTTATATGTGCGTCGTTGGAATAAAAAAAAAATGCGATAATAATTTAATAATCTTGGTAAATTTTTTTTATCACTTTCGTACAATTGAATTTCACTTTCAATAGATTTTATTATTTACAATCACAATTGTTCGGTTAGAATTTGAACGTTGACTAAAGATTTTAATTCAAATCTGTTTCACTCTGTATATAGATATAACGCAGTTGTGAGCATTTGTAAATTGTGGGGTTGAGAAAAACGAAGAAAATGAAAAAGAAGGGTGCAGTAATTGGTGTTTTGCTCATCGTAATACAGCAGATAGCTTATTCTCTGTGTTTGTATGTATATTTATACACATATTTAGGTATATATACACAGGAATAAAAATAAAAATACTAGTTGATTTTCAATGTATTCACATTGTGACGATTGAAAAATTTAAAATGAATATTTTATACATTTTATTCATTTATAAATATTTTTTCCCCCTTTATTTAGTTAAAAATATTTTCCTATTTTTTATTTTTTTATATGAATACAATATTAGAATGCTTGAGTAATAAAATTGAGGAGATGAACGTATGTACAAAAATATTTTTATATGCAACAGGAAAAAATTTTATTTATTGAAAAAATTTTCTCTTTTTTATTTTTTTATTTTTTCTTTACTTTTTTTTTTTTCCATGAGACTTATGATTATTTATTAGATTGTCGACGCTTTTAGTCTTTCTCTCTACCATTTATTTATTCATTATTTTTGTTGTATCTTTTTTTTTATTATTCATTTTATATATACATTGATGAGAGAGAGTCTCTGCACAATTCCCGCCGCTATTGGCGTGCAACCAGTTCGAAAAATCGAACGTTGGGCGTCGCCATTTCTGATTGAATCCAAGCTTGGAGATTATATTTTGTCATTCATCGACGCCGTTGGGATATCGCGCTGGAAAATAATAATAAAAAATGAATAGTAAATAAAAAAAAAATAAAAAAGTGGACGATCGACATATAGGAGTGCGAGTAGCAGCCAAGAGAATCAGTTGCCTCTTCATGGTTGTATTCATGTGGTTGTATCTATGAAGAATTCGTGTGCATGTATTAGTATAGCTGGTGCATGTATATTTATGTATATGGGCTATTTGCCAACGTAAATTTGAAAATCAAAAATTTTTTTAAAGGCAGCTCTTTTCCACGTTCGTTTCCCTTCAACATTGATGCATACACATATCCTAATACACACACATACAGATTTACACTACATGGAATACGCGTTGAGTATTAAAATTTCAAAAGTAAAATCTATCTATTAAATATTCTGTTTTTTTTTATATGTTTAAAATTTTTTTCATTTTCACGAAAGAAATAATGCAAATGGGAAATCCATTAAATAATGTTTTTTTTTTATTTTTGATTCGTGTCTAAAGTAAATATCATGTATGAAAAGCTGACTTGCAAAAATACGGAAATTATATGAGAGTATGGTTATACGTACATGCGAGTATATTTGAATGAGAATTTATTAGAGACCTCATAATGTATTATAGACTTCATAAAGATTAAAAAAGCAGAACGAACCAGTAATATATGTACATAATGGAATATGACGATTTATAATTCTGAAAATATTTTGAATAAAAAGAACAAAGTATGAAAGATTAACTTATTGTAAAATATTATGAGGGAATTTTTTTTTTCAAATAGTTTGAGAGCTATTTGTGTCATTAAATGATTTCGTGGTAGGAAATATAGAAAAATAATGGTAATTTAAATTTATAAACATAAATAAAAATAAATATAAATATACAGGAGGATTATTTTATTTTTTAATTTTTTTTTCTTCCACTTATATATACATGAACACAATACGATTTTTATTTTTTATTTATTTTTTGTTTGTTTTACTATAACGAAATACGTTTCGCCAGAGAGTACTTTGTTCGCGAGACACCTCAATTTTTTACTTTTCGTCTACCGTCCTTCACACCCCTATTTCTCTCACAACTAAATAAATGTGTTCCGTTAAAAAATAATATTTAACGTTAAAACGTGTAATACCTGTATTTTGTCGTGTCCAAGAATAATTATAAATATCTACAATACACCCATTGCAATGTACACATATGTATTCATACCAATTAAATGTTATTTATGGTAATTAAATAAAAAAAAAATTATTTTTACACATTTAAAAGTATGCTCGCAAAATTCATATCTATTAATCCAAACATTTTAATATTTTTTTATTTTCATTTATAAAATATATAATTCTACACGAAGTAAAATTATTTACAACATCGAGAATAATATATATATATATATTCAAATAAATTTTTAATTTGTAACTTATCGATATTAAAAATACCCTTAAATAATATAAAACAAAATTTTCAAAGCAAAAATATATTTAAATAAAAAATCACAACGGTATTTTACTCCGACTTAAATAAATTAAATTAAACATATTACAAATAGCTTGACACTCTAACAAAAATGATAATATATATTTATTTATTTAAATAAATAATCTAAAAATTCTACAAAATAAATTCACATCAATTTTACCATCACAATTACAACAATAATTTTCGTCACAAAATAAATATCACATTCACATATTGTGTTAATAAAATATATTCATTAAACATTATTTATTCACAATTCATTTTAAATATAACACAACGCCATAAAATATATATAAGTACAGAACGCGTTGGAGTTTGTGGCTTGCGATGCATACATACATATATTTCGGCGCGCATGAATATATTACAAGAGGGTTTGGTTAGATGGTATATAAAGTTGATATATACACTGGCTACTTGAGGAGATCCACGAGGAATAAATGTACAAAAATACAGCGGACCAAAAAAAAAAAAAAGGTAAAAATAGAAAGATGATGGGACATAAAAATATCTATCGGGTTTACTTTGAATTTTTCATTTGCCCATACTAGCGGTCAACATTTAAATGAGGCGATTTTGATCGATATTACATTAGAATATCACGTGGTTTTAGAATCCGATTATATATACGTTAAATTGGAAAAGCGTTTCTCCACGTGTTGGTGCGTGTATATATACGTTATGGGATATTGAGTTATATATTCTTTACATCGTATAAGGGATGGGAAATGAGACGTTAGCATTTGAAAATTTTCGAGGGAGATTTTGCACAAGTGTCAATGGATACAAGAGAAATAGAACGACATTTATTTATAGAAGGGTGAGTATTAGGTTCTTGCACCCTCTTTATATATCAGCTCATCACACGTGTATATATGTGTATGGGATTTTACTGACTTTATGGGGTGTCGAGTAATGCTTCCTTCTCTCGTATCCTGTTGTGAATGACTGAAGCTTATATATTCCCCAATCGTTATTTTGTATTATGAGATACTTTTTATGATAGTTATCAATAGATAGATATGTATTGATAATATTTATATATATGTGTTTATTATGTGATTTAATTCAATGTTCGTTAATGGAGAAGAATAGTGGAAAAAAAAAATTATAAATGTGTATTGAGGAGTGTTACTTTATAAAGTCATAAACAAATAA
This sequence comes from Microctonus hyperodae, assembly GCA_030347285.1. Classification (NCBI taxonomy): domain Eukaryota; kingdom Metazoa; phylum Arthropoda; class Insecta; order Hymenoptera; family Braconidae; genus Microctonus; species Microctonus hyperodae. The sequence goes on from JAQQBR010000005.1 coordinate 3,682,932, forward strand.
ATTCTTTTTAGGATTTTTATCGACAAATGTATTAAAATATTTTTAATATTCTTTTTTTGATATTAATTTAATATGAATTATTGCTGTGCATAAATTGAGATAGTGTGGGTTATATAAATATATTGCTATTTTAAAATATTCCACATTTATTTGATTGATGAAATTTTCTTTACTTTTATTCAAAAATTTATTAGCGAGCTAAATTCATCATTCACTGATTCGATTAAATTTAAGTTTGAAATAATACGTTCGATAAAGTGCAGTTTTATTTTTGACATATTGATGATATATAAAAACAACAATGGAATAAATAAATGAATAAATAAATATATATACGGATATGTGTAAGTTCATAAACAAATAGGGTTAGTCTCATGGAACTCTGACGACTTTTCGTCAAATATCGTTGGCAAACATCAACCCATGATAAAAAAAAATATGACCCAGCATAGTCCGTTGATCCTGGCGACAATTCTCGCACACTATGCATCAGTTTTTCTTTTTTATTATTTTTTTTTTTTTGGTTTTGTTATTTTTACAATTCCTTTTATTTTTTCACTGGTAAAATCGATCCGACACGATGCGAAAATTGTCAGTGACTCTCGTATGGCAAAACCCCTCCGGTCTTTTTATGGAACCAGTACGTCAGTTTCAGTTTTTCTCGTGCGGAGTAACGAGCAAAGGTACACCTAGTTAACGTTACTTAGTTGATTACCATTCCAATCGACGCGAATGGCCTCGCAATCAGCATGGTTGAGTTAGATTGGCAACTATATATGTATATGGATCCAATAACATTTCACCATTCTATAACATTAACTTTGCACATGACAAAGTCTATTATATATTTGGTATTTCCATCGCTCACTGCAACGTGTGTCATATTGCATTACGCGAATATTTTGTAATATAAATTTCAGATTAGATATTATTTAATTTTATTATCGTCTAATGGATATCTCAAATTAATATTTATATCAGATATTTTAATAAATTAACTGGATCTGATTTAATGTTATTTAAGTAGCAACGGATTAATGGATTCTGATGTATCATTCAAACTAACAATTAAAAATTTATTTATATTGAAATACACTTTAGACATCCCAGACGAAATGAATATATAATTATTGTGGAAAGCTCAATAGAATCGTTAGTTTATATTTAACATAACCCTATACATTGACCGATATTTTAATATATTTTATAATTCGCTTTTACTTATGAATAATTAAATTAAATAATTTATGCATGGGCAGTTGAATAATTTACGTTATATTTCAAGTGATTTTGGATATTTTTAAAATTTATTCATCGATGATTAATGAAATATTACATATTTCAAAATGTCTTTTGTCGTGATGTATATATTATTTTTTTAATATAAAATCGGCGCGGACTGGAGTATAAATGATTCAAAATACAGTGAAGCGCGACAATTTAGTGAATCTCATACCTTCCACTTGGCTGAAGTTTCGTCTCTCCAATATTCAAGATGACCAACGGACGAACCGGATGGTGACATTGCCGGTTCGTCGCCGCCTCAAGCCATATTAGATCGAGAAGTTTCATATTGCAATGCACACATACATATATGTATATTCACAAATTCATACAAAGATACCATCTCGTCGAACATCTTATATTAAGAATGTATGTATATGACGAGTGATTTACGCTTCCGTTCATCCTCTATTAAATCGTCAGTTATATGCTTCGATAAACAAAGTGCCGGTTCAATCATGTGCATGCGTATATACCCGAAAAAAAAATAAAATAAAGAATAAAATTTAAAAAAAAAAAAAACAATTCTTCACTTGATATTGACTTTATTAATTCATTAATAATATTCCACCATTCACAGATGTATAGATTTATATCCAATAATTAAATATAATTATTTTATATCTTCTATACAAAAATCAGTTTCATTCATCCACAATATTTTTGTTCGCAAATATAAAAGTCGACGCGTGCACTGAGCAATTTTAAACAATTACTCACACGATAATGCGAATTTCAATGCGTGAAATATACATTCTATTTTATTATTCAAAAAATTTTTTTTTATTACCGATCAATGACTTTTTTCATTTACAAATATATGTAAAGAATATTTGTGCGTGATCGTCAGTGGTTTTGAATTCCTTTTGAGTTTATCACGGGCGCACGCGCGTTCAATGGATTTGCTCGCTCGACTCTGAAATAAAATACAATAAAATCGAACAGGAAAAAAAACTCTGAAATAAATAAATAAAAAAATAAATATATATAAAAAAAAAACAGAAAGGGAAAAAAATGGCGAATAGCAACAGCAAAAAAAAAATCATTTGCACGGTAATTCGAAGCCTGGATTTTAGTCGATAAAAGGATGCACACACGCTGCCGCAGCGCATATACAGAGGGAAGAAACAAATGAACAAATTCGCGTTTCAGAATAATGCCCCGGCAATCCCATCTACCTGGGCCACCTCCGGCCCCGCCACCCTCCTTGCCGAACCCGTCACCCCGCGCGTGTCGCGGCATACTCCTCCCTCCCTTTCGCCCTCAACCAACGTTACTACCACCAACCCCTTTGTCTCTCCCTTCCCGCCACCTTCATCTCCACACATATACTCGACAACCCCTCAACCCTATATATATATATATATTTTTTTTTCATTCCGTCCTATCAATTGATCAGGTTTTAAATTTCCGCGTCCATCCAAGCCGCGCCCACCCCTTCTATTCTCGTTGTCCTCGCGCGCGTTTCACCCGAAGGCCCGCCTGTCCCTCTCTGTTTAATTAAAAGGACACATTAAATTATTTTTTCAATTGAACCTCCTCTTCGACCCCCCCTCAGTCCCCCTCCTATTGTTACTCGCAGACTGCTGATTCTATCCAATCTTGCAGTAGCGCTTTACTCACTTTCTCTCGCGTCATTTTTTTCTTTCATTCATCTGAAATATATATTACATATTTATTTTACATATGTGACTATTAAAATTCTCTAGTTAGTCTATAACGTGATGGTTATTTTTATAATATAAATTAAATTATATTTAAACAAGAATATTTAATTAATGCTCGGGATAAAATTATATGAAATGAAAAGAAAATAAAATAGTAATAATGACGGTGGAAGTTCGTATGTTATTTTTTTCAACTTTAGATTCAACGAAAGATAACTCTATAATAGCTGAGAAAATCACTTTGGCGTGGTAACTTTTGCAAAGCAGACTTTTCATTAAGATTACTGTATATATAATCAGTGGGGTGGGTGGATAGTGGTGACGGAATGAAGAAGGTGAAGTGGAGAGAACAAGAGTATGGAGTTTGGCTATTGTCCAAGCGTAGTATAGAGTCGTGTAGAGTATTATAGTGAATGAGAGAAGAGGAGTTGGTTGGCTAACCTTTATTTCTCCTCTTTTGTATTAGATATATGTATGTATATACATATACATCGTTGGGATAAAGGCGTCCGGTGCGCGACGACAACTCAACCGCGCGTGGCTACATCAGTAATTCGGAAAACCTAATTAAAACTTGACTCCTCTTCATCTACATTGTTATACATATATATTTAGATGTATATTATTCTTTTAGGTCATTCTTTTTGACGCGGTTTTCCAAGAGTTATTATTCACTACTCACAGCCAAACGAATATACAGGGCGAATGAGAATAAAAAGAAAAATTAAGAATAATTGTCAAACTTAAGTGATCATAAAAATTGGAATAATTCATTTTACAAATAAATATGTCTACTGTTGTCATTTCATTGAAAATAAAAAAATAATAATAAAATAAACGTAACAGATAAATAAATTAATACCATAAATACCAACTCCATTCTCCCAACGCATTATTTTTTTCTCATAGAATATACATGTGTGTATGTGTGTGTGTGTCCTGTAGGATCGATACCATTCGAAATTATCCAAACAAATTATCGATAAAGCAAA
>JAQQBR010000005.1:3733803-3754536 GCA_030347285.1 Microctonus hyperodae
TTAATAATTAATATTACTCATATGAATTTAATAAAATTTCTCCATCTATTTCATCGAATTTTTAGTTCACTCAACATCGACAATTTATTACAACAGACTTTATTTCAGTATTCTTTTACGCATTTGAATTAGTCGTTAAGAGAATGAGAAATGTACACTTTCACGGAGGTATCAATTAATTTCATTAATATCTGTATACACTTAAAAAAATAATCTTCAAACGATTAATATGGTTTTAATAACAATTTAATTACAAGTCGTCATACATATATTTGAAATATCGGAACTATTATACTCATCACTAATAGAATTCAATTGTCAAGTAGTATCGATTAAGAATTTCATTATGCCCCAGGCGAATTACCACAACAAAAAAAGAACGCAAATAGACATTTGAGGGATTCGACACGTACTCCCGATCTCCTCATCAAGATTGCCTGTCTGATATAAATTCTACAAAACTTATCGAGTTGTATCAGTGCTATTCATTGTGGTATTAGCTCACTACTGATTCGTTTCAACGCGATCATAAATTTCTGAATATCTAAAAGTTACAATTTTATAAAAGAAGTTACATTTTTTTTTTATTGAATTAAAAATGTTTTCGTTGCAATTAATATTGGTTCTAATAGCCATTTTAATGGCAATTTTTCATTGCCTAACTTCAACGTACAATTATTGGAAAACAATGGGAGTACCAGGACCAAAACCTACAGCACCGTTTGGAAATGTTTCTGCGATTATTATGCGTGTACACAACATTGGAACATATCTTCAAACGATGTATAACACATATAAGGATTATCCATTGACGGGATTTTACATAATACGTGAGCCCAATATCATCATCAATGACTTCGATATAATAAAAGACGTGCTGATAAAAGATTTTAGTAAATTCAGTGATCGTGGTCAGGAAATACATGAAAAACACGAACCATTATCGTTACATTTATTTAACCTTGAACCAAAACGTTGGCGTTTATTGAGAAAGAAATTAACACCATTATTTACTTCCGGTAAATTGAAAAATATGTTTCATTTATTAATGGAATGTGCTAATCAAATGAAAAAAAATTTGGATAAAATTGATGATGAAATAGTTGATATGCGTGAAATTCCTGCACGTTTTACTACTGATGTAGTGGGTGTTTGTGCATTTGGTTTACAAGCCAATGCTTTGCAAGATGAAACAAGTTTATTTCGAAAAATAGGTAAACGAATATTCGATTTGAATTTTAAGAGTATTGTAAGATTCGTTTTTGGACTTTTTTTACCATCATTGTACAGTAATTTTATTGGATACTTTACGCGTGACAATATTGTTGATGACTTCATTATTAATTTAACCAAAGAATCAATGGAATACAGAAAAAATAATAATATCAACAGAGGTGATTTCATGGATTTATTGTTGGCGTTGAAAAATCAACCAACTGAAATCACTGACGACATTGGTAAAAATATTATAAACCAAATTATTTAATTGTATTATTCAAAATATTTTAAAATAATTATTCTCAAAAATAAATATTATTAATTTCAGAATTAACTGATAAACTTTTGGCTGCCCAAGTTTTCGTTTTCTTCGCAGCTGGCTTTGAAACATCATCTACTACCATTGGAAACGTGCTATATGAGATGGCGATGAATCCATCAGTTCAAATCAAGCTTAGAAAAGAAATTCATGATGAATTAAAAAGAACAAATGGACAATACGATTATGAAGGCATCAAGAATATGCAATATATGCACAAAATAATACAAGGTAATATTTTTCTTCTTTTTCCATTATTAAATGAATCAATATTATCAGTTAACAATAAAACAGTTATTATCAATTGAATAAACAAATAATTTTTTTTTTAGAAACATTGAGAAAATATCCACCATTACCGTTCATAACCAGACGGACTACCATGCCTTACCAATTTGCTGGAACTAATGTAACAATACCAGCAAATGTAAGAGTATGGATTCCTCTGCTTGGTATTCAAAGGGATCCAAAGTATTACCCAAACCCAGAAGTCTTTGACCCAGAGAGATTCAGTGAAAAGAATATTGGAAGTCGTCATGAAATGACATTTTTACCGTTTGGTAAGGGCTCAAGAAATTGTATTGGTGAACGATTTGCTTATATGCAAATGAAAGTTGGATTGATTAAAATATTAGAGAATCATATGATGGAAGTCTGTGAAAAAACTGATGAATCATATGAAATTGATCAACGTGGTATTTTATTAGTACCAAAAAATGGGATATTTCTTAGAATTAAAAAAGTTTCAGATTAACTAAAATTCACTCATAAACAAATAAATTGTATCAGTTCAGTAATATAAATAATCAATTGTACTGAAATTTTTGATAATCTAATCATTTCAACAAGATCTTTCCCCTAAATAAAATATACAAATCGATGTGAGTGTTCATGAATACTCATAATATTACATAACATCATAAACATCTGTGAAATATATTTATAGATAGAGCGCAGTGGATGATTATGCTTTCAATAAATCGAGTAGTCATCGTGAGACAGTTGCTAATGTATATTCAACATCACGAATGTTATTTTGTTATTATTACCAATGATAAAATTATGAAAAGATATCACAACTGATATAAGTCAAAGTATCAATGTAGAATGAATTATTTGCAGTCTTATAACCAGTCGAAACTCGATACTCCAAACTCGCACATCGTTCCACAACTTTTACGACAATGTTCTTAATAGAATTATTGATTGGTTTACTAGCCATATTTGTAGCAATTTATTATTATCTAACGTCAACGTATAAACAGTGGGAGAAATTGGGAGTACCAGGACCAAAACCCACAGCACCATTTGGAAATATTTCTTCAGTTATAATGGGTAAAAATAGCATCGGGACATATTTTAAAGAAGTGTACGACATATATAAGGATGAACCAATAGTAGGCATTTACAAAGGTCGTCAGCCTGCTATTGTTATTAACGATCTTGATTTAATAAAAGACGTTATGATAAAAGATTTCAGCAAATTTAGTGACCGTGGTCAAGAGACATTTGAAAAGCATGAACCATTGTCAATACATTTATTTGCTCTTGAACCAAAGCGTTGGCGTTTATTAAGAGCGAAATTATCACCAATATTCACATCTGGAAAATTGAAAGATATGTTTTATTTATTGATTGAATGTGCAAATCAAATGGAACAATATTTGAATAAAATTGATGATGAAATAGTTGATATGCGCGAGATACCAGCACGTTTTACCACTGATGTAATTGGAGTTTGTGCATTTGGTTTACAAGCAAATGCTATACAAGATGAATCAAGTTTATTTCGACAAATGGGCAAAAGAATATTTGCATTGAATTTTAAAACTGTCGTGAGATTCGTTTGTGGATTTTTTTTACCATCTTTGCACAGGCATTTTACTGGATACTTTACACGGGATCCTGTAATGGATAATTTTTTTATTTCTTTAACTAAAGAGACCATGGAGTATAGAAAAAAAAATAATATCAATAGACGTGACTTTATAGATTTATTATTGGCCCTGAAGGAACAACCGATTATAGCTGGTGAAGACATTGGTGAGAAGAGCAAAAAATTAATTTATAATACTATAATAAATATATTTAATTGTTTGAATAAATAACTGACATTTCATTTAGAGTTGACTGATGAACTTTTGGCTGCCCAACTATTTGTTTTCTTTGCGGCTGGGTTTGAAACATCATCAACAACTATTGGAAATACTCTGTACGAGATGGCGATGAATCCATCAATTCAAAGCAAATTAAGAGCGGAAATCAGAGATGAATTAACCAAATCAAATAGAAAATACGTTTATGAAAACATCTATAATATGAAATATATGACCAAAGTAATCAAAGGTAAATAATTTTTTTTCTGCATCGAACAAATATCATTTCAGGATTTATTTTTTAGAAACATTAAGAAAGTATCCAACGGTACCATTTCTAAGCAGACGCTCTCCCGTGCCTTACAAATTTGCTGGAACTAATATAACAATACCAGCTAGAACAAAAATTTGGGTATCTGTTTTTGGTATTCAAAAAGATCCAAAGTATTACCCAAACCCAGAAGTCTTTGACCCAGAGAGATTCAGTGAAGAGAATATTGAAAGTCGCCATGAAATGGCATTTTTACCGTTTGGTAAGGGCTCAAGAAATTGTATTGGTGAACGATTTGCTTATATGCAAATGAAAGTTGGATTGATGAAAATATTAGAGAATCATGTAGTGGAAGTTTGTGAAAAAACTGACAAAACATATGAAATTGATAAACGCGGTATTATAATAATACCAAAAAATGGTATATTTCTGAGATTTAAAAAAATATCTGTCTAAAATGTCACTGCAAACATAATTATACCTTGCCATATATATATATATATATCAAATATAATTGATGTACAATTATATAGCAATGGAAAAAAAATGAATGAAGATCTTCGTTCAATAATTACTGCAAATGAAAAAATGTAGCAATTATTTTATAATCACCTTGAAGCAAGGTGACTTCTATATAAATTAATTATCTGTAATTGTAAGAATAAATAGCTAGATATGTTCAAAATAATCTCAAGGTTAATAATCATTATAGACATTTCAAAGTCACTTACCACTTGATGAGAAGTATAAATTGGGTCCTCGATATCGCTCTTATCACCAAAATAATAATTTCTTGGAAATATCCACATTGGCGCGTAACAATCACATTACACTATCCCGCGTGAATTTTCGTGCATCTTCAGGGCCGTAACAAAATGGCGACTATATCGCATATATGTATGTATACTTATATGCCAATTTATCATAGATTGAACATACACATATACATTTATTCCCATATATACTACGATACAATATGTATAACCAACAATCATAAAGTGAGATAACGTTTCTGTTACCGACCTTATATCACCTAGTAATTTTTTTTTGTCATGTGTAATAAAATAATTACATGTGAATTATGATATATTATTGTGTACCGACTTGGTACAATCATGTACTCTCTGTGTAAATTCAGTATTATTTGTCAGTAAGGCTCAGTGTGTTTCAGTTTCATTATTAAGTATTTTTGTAAAAAGATTTTGAGGTTATGTTTGGTACATATTGATATACGTGTCGTCGCCATTTTGATAAATGCAGTTTACTCATGAATATTTAATGATTGAATATTTCATTGTGCCGGTTACCGTCATTCAGTCATTATTTTACAACACATAATTATTTATAATATGGCTTTTGGTTCAAACAAATCGAGCAATGTTGGCGGCATACCCGAAATTAACGAAGTGGTTTTAAACGGAAATTTGGAATTATGGATGACGCTTCTCCCACCGTATCTCAAGACCGTACCCATAATTCACCTTGCTATACCCGGTAAATTCAAATTACATTTTAGCTCTATAGAAAATAATTATATATTACATACACTAAATGATAAAAAAATGAACATTAATATTTACAATCAATTATTAGCAAATTTTTTTTCTTCATTTCCTGAATACATTACTGATACATAAATATTTATGTGATTTATATACCTACTTATATTAAATTATGCACTTTGTACATTTTTATTTTATTTACTCATTAATAGACTTGTATTTTTATGAACTTTTACGTAATGATGATCAACACGCATTTATATAATATAATATCATGTAGACATACATAAAGGACGTGAGAAAAATATTTTTATTTATTTAATTTTTCTTTGTTATTATTTGAGGTTCTCACAATACAATGACGTATACAATACATCGTTACAATCAAGTAGGACCAGATGAACCGGGATATCTTCAATTTCTCGGGAAATATTGTTCGTTTATATGTCGACCATTGGTCTATAATTGGTCTGTCACTCAATATGATAATGTATTACAACAATTAAATGGTGGAATACGTTATTTAGATTTAAGATTGGCCACAAAACAAACAGACAATGAAATTTATTTTCTTCATGGTTTATACGGCGATAAAGTAACTGAACATTTGATTTATATTAATAATTGGCTCACACTACATCCAAATGAAATAATTATTATAGATTGCCAACATTTTTATTCATTTACGGAAAATCATCATCGTAATTTTGTGAGAATGTTAAAAAATATATTTAGCAATAAAATTTGTCCTTCAACAATTATTAATTTGTCGAATATAACATTGAATTGGATGATTAAACGCAGATATCAAATAATTATTATTTATAGAAATGATATTGTACGATTAGAAACAGATATGTGGCCCAGTGGATTGTGGCCAACACCATGGCCAAATACTGTTCATCCTCATGAATTAATTGATTTTTTAGATACAAGATTGGGAACACGATTGCAACAAGCCGGATTTGTTTCACAATGTGTATTAACACCCGATACTAAATATGTTTTAACTCATATTTGTGGTAGTTTACATCGCGATCTTGCGACATTATGTCGTCAAGCAACATTGCCATGGATTGAAAATAATTATCCAGGTAATGGCGGCTTAAATATTGTTATTACTGATTACGTGTCATTTAATAATTTTTTGTTCTCAAAAATTGTTATACAACGAAATGCTCAATTATTATTAGGTGAAAATTTTACATAATTAGATATGGAATTAAAAAAAAAATATATTATTCAAACACCATCAATGGAATAATTATAACTATATTTGTATTTGATGAAATTTTTTTTTTTGCATATAATCAAATTTAATCAAGTTATTGTAACGAATTTATTTAAATATAATGCTCACACTTATACATATATATTTATGTTTCTGTCATTACGAACACATATAGGGAAGAGAACTAAATATTTAAGATCATTTTTGCCTTTAATCTTTGAAAAAGAAAGATAAATTAATAATTATAACATCATTATATGTATTGTACATGTTTTTTATATTTATCTGTATATTTGTAAAATGGATGTGTATTATGTACAATTGATTATACATGCATACATACGGAACTTTGTTTTAAATAAAATAAAAAACAAAGTTTCTTCCATAATTTGTTCATGAAGATAATTCAAATAATTATAGAAAGAGCAATTAAAAATGTTAATTTTTTTCATTCGATAAATATAATTTTCATTGCTCTGTATTTATATGCATGTGTAGAAAAAGAGAAATATTTTGAATTTATTAATTATACTAATTAAATGCGGCGAGTAAATATTATTTTCGATTCTCAGTCCGACAATCTCTTGATTTTTTTGTTTAATTATTCAGTAAATCATAATGCCTTAACTTTTAGTTGTTTCATTCGAGGCGCACGTTTTTTTGCTAATCTACGTTGTTCTTTTTCCTCCCATTTTCGTTGTTTATCAGGATCTTCTTCTTGAAGAATTCGTTCCTTTTCAGCGCGACGTTTTTCTTCACGTTTGGCTGCTGCAGCTTCAGCTCGAGCTGCATGTGTTGTTTTTAAAAATGCTTCCTCCACACGCAAACGATTTTTGTCCGCTTTACTTTTACCCTATTAGCATAAAATAAAATAATCAACAAATACACGAATTTAAAATTAATATAGTCGCGAAATATATTTACAAACCTCCTTCGATAATTTAAAACGACGTAATTTATCCAATAAATAAAATGCTAATTGTAATAACGATCGCATTTTATCCATGTTTTCACTGCTCGGTATTCTACCTTTGACACTTATATTAAATCCAATCAACAGTACTCGTTTCACTTCCGGCATAGTTAACTGTGCCGAATCCCTGTGAAAATACAAATGAAATTTAATCATTTGCATAATAATTAAACCACACACATGGAAAAAAAATTGCGAAATTATACATTAAACTATTTTATATCGAGGTATAAAAATAAATACTCACTCCTGCTGTTTTGGTCCACTGTATTGGTCGCTGATATGAATATAATCGATATATTGTGAATATTTTGTAAATGCTTGAAGTACACGACTGTCAATAATTGCTGATGTTGCTTCAGCAATTTCCGACATAACAAAATAACCCGCTGGCAAACCAAATTTATCACCAGGTCTTTTTTCCGGACAATATATTGATATATCAGCAATATCACGTGTAAAATGTAAGGCAGTTTTTTTCGTAGCAACAGCCAAAACAAAATTATCACTGTCATCTTTGGACATTTCAAATCTTAAATGTGCTTGATCGTTTTGCGGCCGCAATAATTGTCCAATAATTGCAACTAAATCCTGTCGTTTAATTAATTTTAATTCAACCAACATCGAATCACATCCAACTCGACCAGAGCAATAAATACTGTACTGAGATTCACTTTCTTTTACCAAACCAGTATCATTTACATCATCAATAGATTTACCAGTATCGCCAACTAATGTAAAATTATCCATCAACATTTTTTGATGATCAGACAACCATGATTCAGCAATTCGATTATTTTTCGAACGCCCGGCAATATAATTGATGAAGTAAACTAATAATCCAGCAATCATAAGTAATTCTAAATAAAAACTGTCCCATCTTGCACGCAAATGCAATGGGACTTTTGTTATCGTTAATGTTGATGTTTCATCGGATTTACCACCTGAATTTCTACCATTATTATCCAGTCCCTCAAATTCTTCTTCATCTTGAAAATGATCAAATTCATTATCAACATCATCCTCAATTAATGCGTCGTCATCTTCCTCAAATTCTCCAATCATATCGCCATCTTTTATTTTATCAACTATCAATGATTTGGGTTTATCATCATCGAAATCCTCAAATTCAGCAAATTCATTATCTTCTGGTAGTTCATCATGAAAGTGTGCTGTCACCCAATAATTTGTCCCCACAAGAATTATGTGAAGTATCACAAGCCACAGCCGCATAATTTTTTTTCGTTAATTTTGAAAATTTTCAGGTTATCTGAAAACAGAAATATGGTGAAAAAAATTATTTAAATACTGAAAAAGTTTGACAAACAGGTGAAACACTTGTAAATTATAACAGAATAGTGATATGTTTTTTTTTTCTATTTGTTCTTTAACTCACAAAGATGAGCAAATGCTAATCTAAAGATTGAAATTTATCCAATAATTGTCATGTGATATGTAGAATTGTGTAAGTATATATTAATACAATTAGGCCAATCTGAGAACTCTCCTCTCGAGCCTCAACTCTAAATTTACTTTTTCTCTCTCTGCGGTAATAAAAGAGGTGAGTTGTATGCTTTGAACATGGCAACACAACCTCCAAAAATAATAGCACTATACAACAATCGATTATTTTTTTTATGTTTCTGCCGATAATGTCAAATATCGTAGACCATTCGTTCAGATATATAAAAAAAAATTTTATTTTGTCCAAAATAACAAATTATAAGAACATACTCTTAAATCCTTATTTCATATATAAATTAAATAAAACATTTCAAAAATTTATATTTCATTAATTCATAAAAAATTCTCTTTAAAATAATAATCTTTCTCAACTTCCATTAAAAAATTCTTCAATATATTTTTTCATTCAAATGACAAAAATAATGCCAGTAATGTAGAACTCTTCATTTACAACATTCCAAACATGTTTCGCATTCCATCTAGTGGAACTCATACGAATTATGATTAACTTCATACCAATCGATTTATACATGTACATATATATACTATTAAACATATACACGTATGCAATATTTTTTAATACGCATGCGCAACTTCATGTGTATTGCAGGGGAAGCAAATAAATATTATATTCGTCGGACAAAAATACACCCACATACAAACGTAAGACAAAAAGGGCAAGAGAGATATGTGCAGTATTAAAAACAAGTTTGATCGTGTTGAAATTTTGGCCAAGCGCCGGTTGACATTTCCACCGTTCATCTGTATCGTCAAATTCAAAAATTAATTCATCGTCATCATTATTATTATAATCAATAAAACCAAGAAAAAAAAATTAAATTATTAATGAGTGAAGAAAAAAAAAGAAAGTGTTGCACAACATATAACGCGTTGGCGTATTGAACTAACTGTCTTGTACTGGCTCCATTTGTATAACAACCGAGTTAGAGACGTTGATATGAAGCGAAACAATGGATCAATACACACCCCTTGTTGAAATGGAGACAACAGCTATGTCAAGGGGTGAAACTTTCCAATTGTCGATCAACAATTTTGTCTCTATGCAAAAAATATATTAATGTCATTTAAATAACCGAAATTAAATTCGAATAGATTATTGTTATAAAATATTGGTGTAAACAGTCGATTCTGTTCATCAGCAAACGTGTCTTGTTATAATAATCACCTACACTTGAATTAATTAAACGTGGTGAGTCATGATTTAGATATTTAATTTTTTTAAATATTTATAGAACTTATTAATTAATTTTTGCAGGTTAACTTTGTTTAATAACGCAAAAAACTTCATCGAAAATGGAGAAAGACAATCAGATGAAAATGTCAAAGCGAAAGAGTGGAAAATTGTCATCAGCTAGTGATCCTGGTACTCAATGCGTTCAAGTTGTTGTACGTTGTCGTCCAATGGACGAAAAAGAAACTTCAAGAAATTTTTCACGTGTCGTTGAAATATCGCCATCAAGAGGTGTTGTAGAAATTCGTAATCCACGTGAAGATCCAAGCAAAGATAATTCAAAAATATTTACTTTCGATGCTGTTTACGATTGGCATTCAAGTCAACAGGATATTTATGAAGAAACAGTACGACCATTGGTATCATCAGTATTGGATGGATTCAATGGAACAATATTTGCATATGGACAAACTGGAACAGGTAAAACATATACAATGGAAGGTTCAAAATCAAATGTAGATCGTCGTGGAATTATTCCACGTTCATTTGAGCATATATTTAATCATATTGGACGTTCTGAAAATATGCAATATCTCGTTCGTGCGAGTTATCTCGAGATTTATCAAGAGGAAATACGTGATTTATTGCACTTTGATCAAAGTTTACGATTTGAATTGAAGGAGAAGCCTGAAAGTGGTGTATTTGTAAAAGATTTATCCACAGTTGTGTGTAAAAGTGCTCAAGAAATTCAACAATTGATGAATCGTGGTAATTTAAATCGAACAATTGGCGCAACAAATATGAATGAGCATAGTTCACGATCACATGCAATATTTTTAATAACAATCGAAATGGGATCGTTAGATAACGGTGAAAATAGCGGTGGAATACGTGTCGGTCGTTTAAATCTCGTTGATTTGGCTGGCAGTGAACGTCAAAGTAAAACAGGGTCGTGTGGTGATCGTTTAAAAGAAGCCAGCAAAATAAATTTAAGTTTATCAGCGCTTGGCAATGTTATATCGGCATTAGTTGACGGTAAAACATCACATGTACCTTATCGTGATTCAAAATTAACTCGATTACTTCAAGATTCACTTGGTGGCAATTCTAAAACAATAATGGTCGCTAATATTGGTCCAGCGTCATACAATTATGATGAAACATTGACAACATTACGTTATGCTAATAGAGCAAAGAATATTAAGAATAAGCCGCGAATAAATGAGGATCCAAAAGACGCTTTATTACGGCAATATCAAGAGGAAATAAGTCGTTTGCGAGAAAAATTGGCATTAAAAGGACCGACAATGAAGAAAAAGAAAAAGCCACGTAAGAAACGCGATGACGATGATGAATCAGAATCCGAATGTGATGATAGTCGTGATGATAATCGTATATCTGATACGGAAAAAAAATTAATTATGGAACAATTAAAAGCAGAAAAGCAAGAAACAGAAAATTTAATAACAAGAATAAAAGAATTAGAGAGTAAAATGTTATGCGGTGGTAAAAATATTGTTGATCATACTAATGAGCAGCAGCGTGCATTAGAACAAAGAGCACAAGAAATAGCTGAGCGTAAAAAACGTGAAGTTGAAATGCAACAGAAATTGGAGGATGAAGAATCAACGACATTAGGGGTGCGTGAAACCTTTACGACACTGCAACAAGAGGTGGATGTTAAATCTAAAAAATTACGTAAATGTTTTGCCAAATTGCAAGCGCTTAAGCAGGAGCTTGAAGATATTAATGGTGAATATAATCGTGATCGTCGTGAATTGGAGGAGACGCAACGCGATTTGATGAAAGAATTGAAATTAAAATATTTAATTATTGATAATTTTATTCCTGTGGAGGAGAAAAATAAAATTTTATCACGTGTGCGGTTTGATGATGACGAGGAGACTTGGGTAATTAAAGATATAAGTCCAACAATGGATATTATTAAACGGCCGACGTCTGTGCCTGGCGCACGTAGACCTGTAACAGAATATGCGAAAATTGCTCAGGCAATGGGACGAAGTTATCGTTATGCCGGTGAAAATATTCTGAATTTAGAACTTGATATGCCAGCTCGCACAACATTGGATTATGAGAGACCAGTGGTTGCACCCACAATTCAGGCTGTGCTCGAAGAAGCATTGAGAGATGAAGGTGATATTGATGTTGATGCGTCAAATGTGAAATTACGCACGACAAAGCCAAGAATTCCATCGTCAACGAGGACACGACCAAAAAGTGTTGGTAAAATACCACAAATGCAAATTCCAACACCGGTGTATCCTAAAACACGTGGTCTTGTGCCCAAATGAATGGAGGAGACATGCGAATATTTAATTTAATTTAATTTAATTTAATTTTACTATACATCATGAAATCATGTTTTTTTTAAAATATTTTTTTTATAGGCTTTTGTACATAATTTTTGTTGTTTTATTAGGGAAAGAGAGTAGGCGTTAATCAATTTTTTGTATATTTTTTTGTGATGAATGTTTAACGGAAAATTGTAATGAAAATGATCCGAAGAAATAATGAAGAAGAAAAAAAATTTTTTTTTTTCTAATGGAATTTAACGTTTAATGACGTTTCTAGTCAATGTGCAATCATATAGTTAATGCGAAAATGAATATGAAATCATGTTTATTTTTCTCTTTTTAATATTCTTAAATATTACTTTTTTATTTATCTACTTTTTCTTTTGCATCGTAGTAAAAGATTTATGGCATTTTTTCAAATTTCTTTTTCATGTTAATGTACAATTATGAATATTAACATAAATATAATTTTCTTAATTTTCTTGTTCGTCCTGGAAAATTTCATGTAGTTATTATTAAATTACATATCATTTTTATTATTTTTAAATCTTACACTGCGATTCATGACATGAAAAACATGTATTAAATTTCCTTAATATATTAAATTTTTTTCTCTCATATTTTCCTCATAATTCAGTTTTTTCATTTACTTTTTCTCTATTGCTATGTCCATTTATACGGCCTCTGTAAAAAATATACTAATACCAAAGTGAAATATTTATCCTATTTTTCTTACTGTTTTGTTGAAGTTGATGATATTCTGATGGTGCTGATGACGCATACGTTTATATATTTTCAATTTTATATTGTTATTCAAACATATCAACCACATTCACTGAACTTTATTTTCAAAATCATCACCACACAATTACATATAAACATTCACTTTAATTATAAAAAGAAAAGAAAAAAAAATTAAACAATTCAGAACTCTTTTAAAATGAGGACATAAACTTACTGAATCGTGAGAAATAATTTTTTTACTTCTCACTTGAGAAAAAAAAAGAACCGTAAAAAAGAAAAAAAAACCTTAAGGCCAAATGAAATGAAAATGACATTTCATTATTATCTTTTCGATTTCAATAAAATCTTTGTTGTTGCGAATAATTTCCGTACTGATTTTGCGGAGGATAACCTATTGGCGGAGCATTGGAGGATGCTGTATTGTATTGTGATGGCGCGCCATATAAATGTTGTGGATATTGATTAGTTTGTAATGACTGAGGCGGTGGACCTCCATACTGTCCTGCATTAATTGCGCCATACGATGTAACTGATTGCTGATTGTAATTATAACCATTATTCATATTATTCATAGGCGATACCATATTTGTTGGCATATTATTCATATATCCAGAATTATTAAATGATTGTTGAGGAGGTTGTTGATAATTTGTAAATTGATTTGGTGGCATTGTACTCCCGTATGATAAATGTTGATGTTGATGTTGTTGTTGTTGTGGTGGTTGCTGTTGTGATTGTATTTGTTGACTTTGTTGTTGATAATTGTGTGGATAACCTAAAGGAGGAATGGAAACAGGTGTGGAGCCTGGTGGCATTACATCTGAGGTCATTGATGAATTGGCTTTATCATTATCTGGATTAATATGCGATTTAACAACGTATTTATTTGGTAAATCGCCCATAATATTTGCAATCAATCGTTTTGTTTCATTTAAAATTGCTGTTGGATCACCGCTATTAGTATTTAACGATTCTTTCTTTGACAATGGGGATCTTGAACGCGATCGTGATTGTGACCAAGATCTTGACGTAGAATTAGAACGCGAATTAGTTTTTTTTCTTGCTTTTTCATTTTCCGAAACATTTTTATCTGCTGCTTTATAAATATCTTCAAATGTATAATCATCATCATCATCTGATAATTCTAATTTTCCTTTTGTTTTATCATCGTCCTTTTTCTTTTTCATTTTTTGTTCTTCTTCCTCATCATCAGCAAACATATCCAACTTTGGTTTCCATTTAATATGATCAGCATCGTCAATTGGATTGTGTCCACCTTTACGTGCTGAAAATGGTGAAACATTTCTCTCTTGTCTTATTGTAATTTCTTCAATATCATTACATGACGGTGGAGTTTCTGGTTTATTATACTGCATTGTATTGCTGCCTAAATTCACAAATGCCCGTAATTTTTCAACTCTACCCGGATCACTTGCTTCCAATTTTTTTAGAAAATTAATTAAACCATGCTGTTCATCTGTGCCTAATTCCTTAAAATTTTGCAGTAAATTTTTCAAATCACTGTCAGTTAAATTTTCCATTCGCTTCGCGTGAGCTTCAATTGAATCAATCGGATTTTTTATTAGAGCATGAACGGGTGGAGGTGGTGGCGATGGTTCGTGTAATTTTTCTGACATTACCGAAGTAACAACGAGTGGCGGGGGAGCTATTGGGGGTGGTGCTGAAACGGGAGCCAACGGTAGTGCCATCACAGGCGTAACTGTTTCTGGTGCAATTGATTGTGAATTGGCAGCTGTCAAACTTTTAACAAAATTTGCAGCTGTCACGGGCTTATCACTACGTTGCGATGCTTCAGCCATGCCAACGACAGCATTTATCAGCGTTTCCAATTCATCTTGTGAGACATTGGTACGACCTTGTGCAATTAGCGCTGCGGCTATTTGTTGTGCAATCGCCACTTTATCAACGGACCCTACACCGGGAACACTTACAGGTTCTGATTTCATTGATGGAATGTCAATAGTACGTGAAAATAATGATCGTGTTGAAAATGACGCTATTGATCGTGCCATTTCCAATGCTTGTTTCTTTCGTTTTTCTTCCTCCTCCTCTTTTTTACGTTTCTCCTCAGCAGCTCGATGTAATAATTGCGCAATATTTTGTATTGCCGATTTAGTCGCTGCAATCGCCATTTTTTCAATCATATTCGCAAATAATTGGCCTTTCAATTTTTCTTTTACTGTCTCAAATAAAACGCTTACTTCCTCATCATAAAGCAATTCCTCAGCGGAATTGGGTTTTGCCTTTTCTGCAGCGAGCGCACGTGAAAGTAATGTGACAATTTTCGGGCCGAGTGAGCCCAATTGACCTTCGAGCGCTGTGAGTAAACGTAAAAGTCCAACGATTTCTAAATCCTCTTTAAGTGAATCCTCTTTTGGAGTTGGGCTCATTGATTTTTCTTTCATCGATGCATAGGTAGAATAGTGTCGCGATCGCGGAACTGCCGTGCGTGGAATAATTGGTGGCGGATAATAATTACGATATGATGATGCTTTTTCACGCGAATAAGCGTAAGCTAAATCACGTTCTCGTGCTATGTCACGTTCGCGTTCATGACGTTCACGGTATTCATCACGCTCACGCGTCAAACGCTCCGGTTTTATTGTTTTTGTACCAACATATTCAACATCATCGTCACTATCTATGTGATGTCGAGAACGTTTTGGTGATTGATGACGATCTTCTTTATCAATACGTTTTTCATTACGCGATGACGATGTCCATTTAGGATTTTCTGGTGGTTTATCCTCGGGTAATTCTAAACGCTTTCTTATTTCCTCCTTTCGTGCTGCCAATTGTTCATTATGCATTTCTCGCATTCTCTTATTCCAAAATTCAATCCATTCCGGTTTAAAATCATGTTTACTTGGATCTTTTCCCTCGGCTTGTAATTCTTTATATCGACGATTCCAAAATTTCTTCCATTCATCCGGATATGACGGATGTTTTTCTGGATTTTTTTCATGAAATTTAAGTGCACGATCTAATGTTTCCTCAGCGCGACGTATTTGTTCGCGAAATTTATCCCACTTATCACGTTCACGTAGTTGTTCAGTTGAACGTGAACGTGAACGAGAGCGGCCATGACGATATGATTTAGAATGCCGATATTTTGTTGTAAGTTCACGCGTTGAAATACGACGAGTCCGGCTGCGTGAACGTGATCGTGATCGATCAGGTGATGGACTACTTGATATGCTTGACAATGATGATAAGGATTTTGTGTCATCTGATGGTCGTGTTTTTTTATCATCCTTCTCTGATTTACGTTGCAATTTATCTTTGGTGAGAATACGAATTTTCATAGATCTAAACGAATGAAGAGAAAAAAAAAAAAGAAACACCATGGTTTCATAATTTATATTTAAACTTATATTTAATTTTTGACTATTATATTCCATTGTTTCACTTACGATTTAGTTGTGTCTGGTTCAATCTTCTTCGGGAACGCTTTGTCAATTATTTTTTCTTCCTTCTTCGGTTTTTCATCAAAACTTGCTTCCAACAGGGCCAAGTCTTTTTTTTTTTGTTTTTGTTTTCAAATACAAAAATATAGTAAATAAAATATTCACACAAATAAACGATATTTCTTTTTCAATAATATCATTTTGTGCATAATAACGAATTAAAATAAAATAAATAATTACTCACCTTTTTTCATATCAATGTTCATTTCTGCCATTTTCTCATCGAAGTGTGTCACCCATCGCACATCGTAAACTTCCATAAACGTTAACTCAGGCGTTTCCCTGTGTACACGTAGAGGAAACAGCACCGTTTTAAAATATGGCACAAATAAAATTTTTTCAATAGAAAAAAAATATTTATAGTAATAAATAAAATAAAAGCAATTGTAATTAATAGAAATTGATATCGAATTGAAAATTTTTTCTAAAATATTGTAATACCTACCTAAAATGATAATCCTGATACACATTCTTGATATACTGTATTTTATTCTTCTCGAATTGGTTTTTATCAACGAGCTGTGGATGCAGTCGACCAAATTTTTCTTCAATCTTCTTTGCAACTAACACGGATATTTCATTTGCTCCACGTTTATAATTATGAGTACGCGGTAATTCAGTAATAGCACGTGATATTGTTGGAAAATGACGATTTAGATATGTTATACGATGATTATAACTGGTAATATGTGCCATAACAGTGCGTGGATCACCACGTTTATCACACAACACACACGTATAACTTGGCTCACACGAATCATTATCAACTAATTCCAATAAATATTCAAGACCAACTAATGGCGAACTCTGATGACGATCCAAACTGACTTGTATTGTCGTTGAACGTGTCATTTGATCTTCCATACCTGGTGGTACCGGCTCACCAGGTGCTAATGTATCAGGTATTGGTATTGGACCTTGATTTGATGACTTTATTGCGTCTCGCTTTGACCATAATGATACAGGATATGGCCATTCATCTAATTTTATTTTATGTCGACTTGATGTATTATGATTTTGCAATTTGTGAGCGCCAAACAGAGCAATATTACAAATATGACACCAAATATCACCATCATCTGTACGTGAATAAACTGGACGAAGTGTACCATCCTCAGCTGTTACACTGCATCGCATCAAACGTTTGCGATCATTATCTTCCTGAAAAAAATTAACACTTTCTGTATATTCCAATAAATTTACATTTAATTATTTTTTTTTTTTTTTAGTAAATTTAAATTTAAATATAAATGCTTATTTTTTATTTTATTTGTTTTGTATTAAATAATGATTGTTTCTCTTAGTTTTTACGTGTGGACCGTTGGATCTTCATATGTAGAAATTTTCTATGTTTTTCAATATGCTGAGTTGCTGTAATTTTTTTCTTTACCTTTTCTCGTTCTTCTTCTGACAAATGAGACGGATGACGTCCTTCAATATCGAGATCGTCAAAATTCTGCATTGTTGTTTTCGCTGACTTTGATGATTATTTTTTATTTGAATTTTTCACTTAGCAAAATGATGTTTTTTTTTTATTTTCGTTTTATGAAGATCAAATTCAAGTTAGTCCCATTTATAAACTGTAAATACAGAAGTTAACTTGATTACAATCAATGAAAATTGATTAATCAATATTTCATAGAATTCCTTGAAAAAATATCAACTAATATTATGATTCATTTACTTTTGTCAAATTTTTTAAGTTTCAGTGATACCACAATATACCATCTACTTACCCTCAATTAATAATTTATGTTTATAAATATTTTCATACATATATATATATATGTACATATTTATTTATATATATTTTTTTTTAATAATATCTATTAAAAGATATATTTTTATATTTTTTTTTTTATATTATCTGGAAGGTTATTGTGCCATTCCAGCTACTTACCAACGCGCGACAAAACTTTTAATAATACATCTGTCGTTTTTTTCTTTCAATTTTCAATAATTATATTCATAACAATTATAACACACGAATTTAATTCACAATATGGTGAACTGAACAGCTGGATTATTTCACGTTTTTTTACCAATTCTTCGGATAATTATTAACGCAAAGTCAAGTTTAACTTTGCCCATGGCATCATCAACAATAAAACAATTGATTGCAGCAAAAAATTAACATTAATTAATATATACATGTAAATAAACTTAAATAATTGATACAAAGTAAAATTCATAAATTTACAAATTATTTCTGAATCAATTAATCAATATAATAAATACACAATAATATTAAATTAAACAGGTATGAATGTATATAAATATATATCATTGAGAATGAAAATTTGATCGTTTCATGATTAGATGATGCCAAACATAAAAGCAAAAGAAAACGATTATCGATATCGCAAATAAATTTCACAATGAAATCCTCACTGATAAATTATGTTGGGAGAAAAAAAAGACGCGCCGGAGAACACGTTTTTACATGCATACTCAATATTCAAGTACCGATATATTTAGTTTCTTTTCTTTTTTTTTTGTTCTTTATTTTCTTCTCTCATTTATTTAATTTTTTTCATGTATAGACTTGTATATAATTTAAAATAATGAATAAACAAATTAAATCCACCAGTATCACTACTCACCCAACTCACGACAACGAACGACGAAATATTTTCAATATTTCAAATTAAATTTCTTATTATTTAATTTGTAAAAAATCACTTGAAGGATTTCATACTTGGCAAGAGCATAAAGCAACCATTTTGATTGTTCATTATATTAAATTAGGTTAGGTAATTTTACGAGAATATTACTGCAACCGCCATCTCCATTTATTTATTCCAATCTACATCTGAACCTCAAAAAATCTACTATAAATTATCGACTTGCCTCTGTTGATAAATTACCATTCTAACCTATAAAAAAAAATCGACATTCTAACCTAAAAAAAAAGTTTTCTTATTCATGACCTTTCCGCGCGATGGCTACACAGCAGATTTTTAAATAAAAAAAATTATTTTCATCATGAGTTTATTGCAATCAATCGAATTCCAATGCATATACATATATAGTAAATACATTATATACATCAAATAAATCATTATGCTTGAATTTTCCATCACTCTCTATATACTCAAGGTATTTTATTTTCATTATTCAAATCAGGGTCATACTATTACCTTCATCATTCTGTCTCAGACAATATAATTAAATTATTCACACATAAATTCAATCTCAAAAATACGTGGAAAAAATTCGTACAATCGATTTTCGATTGAATTACTTTAATTAATTAATATTAATAAAAATAAAATAATGAATTTATATCATTGTGGGATTTTCTCAAATTTTTATTTTGTTTCAGTAACATATAGCCAGCATCAAAGAATCGTTGAGAAGGAGGCTATGGTGAAATAAAAGAGGGGGGACACATCATCAGGTTGGTGGTCACCAAGTTCAACATGAACTTCCGCATGAAGACCAAGACCTTGAGCGACTCGACAAACAACTGGTGGTATCGTTTCTGTCAAGGCAAGAGGAAAGCAAAGTGAGAGGACGAGCAAGAAAGCGACGGCAAAGAGAATAATTTAACGGCATTGTAATATATAAGCTTGTATGGTGTTTGATGGTGTGTTTGTTATTCAAGTTTATATACATTGTTGCTTCATCAGTATGTGCAAATGGTTGCCATGGTGGCTAATAATAATTATCCTAGATGTGGTACCAAGTAAACAGTGGCCCATGTTCCATGTGTGGCGTTCGTCCTTCGTACACCAGCCAAATGAGTGGAATGTCATCCAAACTACCGAGCAATCGAGGGGTAAGTGTGTACACACGATAAAAAAAAATTATTATATATTTATTTTTCATTATTTTCATCGCCATTCACTTATATAAATGTAATTAAATATTGAGGTAAAAATATAATTTCTATTAGATACTGTATTCAGTTGGATTAT
>JAQQBR010000005.1:3760405-3773552 GCA_030347285.1 Microctonus hyperodae
AAAAGAAGAAAAAGAATTTATTTAGGCACGACCAAGTATATCCGTTTTGAAGGATCCTATTGAGTAAAAAAAAAGTGTTTAAAATAAAGAATAAATATATATTGATTGAATTATCTTATTGTAATGGATTAAATTTTTGTTTGCTGAATTTTTTTATAATTTATTGGGATAAATGTACAGTTATTTAGGTGCATGTGTAGAGATATACACACATGTGTACCGATATAATCGCTGTTAGGGGTGAGCAGAGCTGTCCACAGGTCCGTAAAAATCATTCGTCGGTTGATCTTTTGGTAACACGATCTGTTTAGTCTCCGTCAGCCCAGAACGGACCCACAGATTCATATTATTGGTCCGTGGGATATATATTCCACATATAAGCACTATATACATAAAGTTAGTTCATTTAGTTGTTTTTAAATGAAGAAACGGGGTGATTAACGCCAGCACCAAAAGTCATTATTTTGTTATTCAATTGCTTTCTTCATTGCTATTAAAACTGAAGATATATATGTGAACGAGTGTTGGCTATAAGGGTTAAAGAGAGGACAGAATTGCAGATGGAATGGACAATTCCAATGAAATACGACGTCACAGTTACCATGGGGGTAAATGCATAAATAAATTATTTACAGAAATAAATCAAATTTAATATATATCTCAAGTAAAATAAATAAAATAATTAAATTATCAGAATTTAAATCTATTAATAAACTATGCAAAAAAATTTTAATAAAATGTGTAAAAATAAATTTCAAATTCTTAATAAAATAAATAATTAAAGGTGATGAAAATCACGAGCCTCATTAATTCACAATCGTTTGTGTAATTTACATATACATAAGTAGAATTTCGTGTGGCCAAATGTCCAACACACAATTGTGGACAATGCAAATTCATCATGATAAAAAAAAATAATACACGATTCCCGATCACGTGAACAAATCCAGTTTTTCAATGTCCTATATATCAAGATCCTAACAAATATATATTTATATATAGCTTCAGTACTACTCTGCTTTCTGTGCTTGTTATAATGCCCAGTTTGTTTTTCGGTGGGGCCCCCCCTCGAAAAATATTCAGCTCGGTCCCCGCGCGCGAGCGATGGGGGGATTTTTGCTAAAGGTCGTGAAGCGCGCGATGCTTAGCAGGTTGCGCAGCAGCGCAATCGAGTCCGGGGCCCTTTATACATATAGTTATTGGGCCCAATGCGCAGCCACCCTGCGTCGCGCCGCCCTGAACCGACCATCAGTGAGTTTGGCTAGTAAAGCAAGCACGCTGGTGAGAACACACTTCGCTACACGTTCCCACCATCGTCTCGGTCTTCTTCGGTTTTACTTCTCGGCCGCCATCGGTAAGATCCCCCTTCTCTTGATCGTACTCAACACACAAACGCACATATATGTTGACGAAAATACTTATAAACATCGCGGTGTTATACTTTGAAAGAACTACACCACGTCAGTAGCACTAGCGTCGAGAAATTAAAGTGGGGGACACAAAGAAGATCCACGTGTGTAGTAAAAATTCTCTTTCGTTTTAAATTCAAGTGGGCCCAAATTCACCTATACACACACACGCACACATATACAAGCGGTTTTTTATTATTGAGTAATATATAATAAAGAAAAATAAAGCAAAAATAATAAATAGAAAATAAAACTTTGATTATTTTATTTATGTATTGTATAAAAATTATATGAAAAAAATTTTTTTATACTGTCAATTGATAAATTTTTTAATAAATGAATGTATATTTAATTATTGAAATTTATTTGTGGATTTAATTTTAATTATTATTTTAAAAATTTCCAAGTGACTGCGGATAATTTTGCCGATTAATGAGTTCCAGTTTCCGATAATCCGGTTGGTAAACTGGTAAGTGTGTATAGCTTTATGTAAATATGTCAAAGAAGTGAAATATATTATGCTCGAAGGGACGTGCATGTGTGGTTCTACATGTAGACGTGAGTAAAATTTGTCACTTACCGCGGGCATTTCTCGAACGGATGAACCGGCTACAAGTTGCAGAGTAACTAATAGCATAAACGGTGTGAGAACTTTGTTGATCGGTAAACGCGTTGTTGCATAAGGTGATGTACATGTATTTATGCATAGAAATATATTTATACAGTAGTTATTTGTATTATACATAAATATTCAAGCATGCATGACGGTTTGAAATACCAATCGATGAGTTACCCCTGTTATACCGGTGTCTTATTTGCAACTATAATGCTTATTTATATATACTATTTTCCATAGTAAAGTTGAATATATATTGTGTAAAAATAATTCTACTAGTAAAAAAAAATTTTTTTTATTCGTCATAAAATTTCACTATAAATTAAATAAAACTTTATCGGCATTTTGCAAATATTTTGATTCATCACTCAGGTGCTTTTACATTTTATATGAAATGAATTTATGTACATGCAGAGTGAGATTACAAAAAGTATAAAAATTTCACTGGTAAATAGAATTTTTTCTTATACTCAATACATATGTATATATATATATATGTGTGTATTTACTTTCACCCTTGAGGGATCTTCGTTCAATCTCTCAGAAATAAAAATCCTGGCACGTGCCACAAAAACATCTGTCCATATCTCAAAATAAAAATAATAATAATTTTTAAATTCAATTTTTCAACTTAATCTTTAAAAAATTTTATTTCCATCCCTATTTGCAATTTATATCCATTGGATAATAGTTAAAATATTGTATAGAAAAAAAAATCATATATTAAATTTGATTTGGAATAATAAAAAAAATTTCAATGCCTTTTATAATTATCAAAAAATCAATTTTTGTATATACTCAGAATTAATTTGGAGTAATGAAAAAAAATAAAAAAATACTGGAATTGATTTTATTTCCGGAGTATTTTATATCTATACCATCCCATCGATGTTTCAAAAACATCACTGTACATACATGTATATAAATACATATGTGGTAATAGTGGAAATATAAAAAGGAAATCTTTCCACGCGCGTTTGCAAAGAAATTGTTCCCCTCTTTTTTATGTCTGCATTAAAGGAATCACAACGGTGTGTGAGATCCACTATCCATCTAAATATATATATACATAACTACCACTTAGGTACATATATATAAGTACATATATACATGCACATCCATACCTATATGGCAAGAGCGGAGAAAGGACAATGCGTATATTGCGTTAGACGTTTTTCTTCAACAAAACGAAATAAGTGGGGAGAGTTGGCACGCGACCAATGCGTCACCTGCCTTCACTATGTATTACATATATACTATATATACACACGCATATATATGTATTACGTACGAATGTGTATTGCTTTATAGTATCTATAATACTTTATATACATGTATATAGTTGTAAGTTTCCTTCATCGATTTTCTGGTTTTATAAATGCACAGCTGCATCGTGGTCATGGTGGGTGATTTGTTTATCGGACTGAGTCGTCTTTAAGACATATGGTAAGAACGTTGAGATTTTGTCTTTATGTATATGAGATAAATTATAAATATAATGTATAATTTTATAATCACTACCAATGCATATAACTTTACTTGGGGCGTATAATTTGATAGTATAAAAAAATACGTAACGTTTTTACTGGTCAAGGAACAAGTGTACACTTGTATAATGTGGTATGCGACGGTTATGACCACGAATATATGGGGATATATTATTTAATATTTTGATTTATATTCATGTTATTTTAATAATTAGGATTTGAGTTAACAACGAAAATTTTCGGGCAGAATTTTATATTTATTTCGAGGAATTTTTATAGATAGAAAAATTAATTTATAAATGAATTTTTCGTTAGCAATTTAATTATCCCGTAATTATAATCACATAATACAGAAAAAAAATTTTTTTTGATATTAAAAAATTAATTATATAGTTATCTATAAAAATTTACAACGTAAATAAATATAAATATATTTTACTATAATGATTTGAACCAAAATATTTACTTCAATTGTTAATAAAAAATTTCTACGAATTTATTTAACATATAAATCCAATTATCCTCGTAGATTTCGCATGTATGACCATCGCCAAGCACCTGCAATAAATATTACATCCTCACAAAGGTCGTGTGAATGCCGCGTGTGTCGAGAAAAAAAAATCAGAAAGAAGAATTAAAAGAAATCAAGTTCTCGGCAAATCCAAACTCAAGGCGCATATAATAATCCAACAATAACGATAAAAAAACATACATTATACCCATATATCAACCGATGTCCACCGTGAAAAAATCCAGGTGGTAAAGTCATATCATCAAAACTCGCCGAATGTATATATATCGACGCGTGCCACTTTCCCACGTGTACAAACGTGTTTGATATCTGCTCCACATCCCAATCTTTTCTTTCCCTTCAAGCAAACGTCGTGCAATCTGCGTTCCCTGAATAAAAGATTGTATTATTATATACATCCACGCACAATATATTTATATATACCGCCACGAGTACACGTCTTATGGAATTTAGATCCCCCTTTAAACCCAATGGGCCCCCTCTTCATATTACAAATAAAATTCTTTTGCACTCGGGCCCCTTAAACAATATTTGGACCCCACGAGGCTTCGACGTCATCTCTTATATTCCCTCCATCGCATCCAGCTGACGTGTGTGTACACTACTGACGTCATAGTGAGGCATGTGCAAGGCCCAGTGGGACGTAACACACATAGGGAGCTGCACACGAGAATTTATTTGTATGTCTTCTGTAAAAAAGTGGGGGCCCCCAGTGTATACAGTATTAGACATAATGATTTCTTCGCTAGGCCCATATGACAAACCAACGACTTGAGGTATTATATTGTGTGCAGATCCCCACACAGATCCACTCGTGTAAAGAGAATGAGGGCGAAAAATGAGAGAGCTATATGTGCATAGAGAAAAACCGATAAGGAGGGTGTATATTATTTCCTTTCTTTTATAACCCTCTATGAGCAATTTTTCGCGCGTACCTGAATTACGTGTGTATCATCATGTGAGCTGGAGCCGTGAGAAAATTATAATTTAGATATAAATTTATAAGCAGATGGAACTGTATATTGGCAGATGTCGGAAATTATTTTTCCTACATACGTGTACGATGGTTTGTGAACTATCATTGCTTTGTATGGATATGTATGAATAAATATAGAATAAAAAAATAATTATTTGGATTATATAGTGGTTTTAAAAGTTTGAGATTACAGCTGATGGTTAAATTGTAATTTATTTATGAAAATATTTTGAAATACTATTATGAATGCTATGGCAAAATATATTTGATGTGTATAATTTTGTGAAAATTGTGGGAGCGACCTTGATTTTTTATCGTGAAATTAAAATGTTGTATTAATATATGTAAAAAAAAAATTCAAATGTAATGGGATGAATGATATATTTAATAATAGAAATGAATTAAATTACGTGTTATGCATTAACTGAATACCACATTGAGCATTATATACCTTGGATAAACTTTAATTTAATGCATCAAGTTAATAAATGGATAGATAGAATTCACACAGGTTTACATATATGACAACACTTTTGATAGATAATTATAATGAAATTGTGTATTATGAGTATCATCATGCGACAAAGGGCCACTCGACCATGAAAAACATAAATGCCAGGTAACCCACGCCCCAGGTGCGGGTTTGCAACGCAGCCCATCAACAACCACCAACGACATATGTTTGATTATGGTGTTATCATTGTGGGAACATTTTCATTTCAATATGTATGTAGGTAGCTTGAATACCATCACGTCAATCAAATGAGTGAAATTAATAGACACATGGTTGTGGAAATATTACTGGATAAACAACTCATCATCAACCATTGCGGTTAGCTCATGTAAATTTTGCATTTAAAGCTAGCAAATAATTATTTTGTGTTTATTTATTTTTTGGTTTTTTTATTGTTGGAGAGAATGGAAGATAAACGATTGTTTATATTGATTGACATGTCATTGATGTGGATAAGAAAGGCGATTTTAATAGGAGTGATGAATAGGAGTATTTTATATTTATTATTTTAGTTATTAATTTGGTATTGATAAATAATACGGTTTTGTTTTATATTATTAAAATTTTATTTATTTATTTGTTGGACCACCGTGAGAATCGTGATGAGTTATCAGCATAATTCCCATGGATGCTTCAACACCTGGCAGAATTTACCTTGGAACGTAAAAAGTTTTGTCGATAGAGTGTACAGATCTGGTTTGTAAATAAGGGTAGAAATTGTGGATCATATTGGACAATAATTTTACTTTAATGACGTCCGGTATGAAGCTGACGCACATGGTTTATATGAGTATGATGGTTGCGCATTGTGACAGATGTGCTTCCGAATATATAAACACAGACTATTATCAATTGTAATATTTTATTAGTCGCGGTCATAATAAAATAAAGTTTGATGTAAAATTAAAATTCATCTTGATATTTTTTTTTACATCTAAAAAGTGAATTATCTAATTTCTTTCAGGAGAAAAAAAAATTACATTATTTAAATGTGAACACGACTTTAATTATAATTAAGGTACTAATTTTATAATTAATTAATATTGCTATTAAAATTTTCAATCAAGGTATTTAAATGCACTTTAAAATTTTTTTTTTGTAAATTAAAAATTGAAAGAAAGAAAAATATTTTTTTTTAATTATTGTTTATTTTTCATTCGGAAATTAATATTTTTTATGAGTCATAGACAGCTCTCGGCAAGGTAGATTCTCTTTGAGAACATTCTGAAATTGATATCTTTCATGAGAATTCAGAAAAGATAATTTACCGACTGTTGATATTTATCAAGAAATATTCCCATCAATATTTTTATATTCGTAATGGATAAAAACTACACACTCACATGAGTTCAAGCACAATTTTCCAGATGCCACTCACACTGGATTACTTCTTATTGATCGATTTCGAAATATTTAATAATCCCAAACGAAAAAAAAAATCGATTATAAAAATTAATCTCCAATATTTCTAATTATATTTCATCCAGCCTTGATAGTCCAATAAATACAATTGGATTTTTATCAGCAGAATCTATACTTACATTTTAATAATTAAAATAAAAATAGCGTGGATAATATTATTATTAATAGTACAACATCGTAAATAAATCAATATAACAAATAATACAACCAATATTCTATGCATTATAAATTTTAATAAACTGTTTAGAATTAATTTTAACAACCACCCAGAACAAAACAGTTGTGCGGTCGCAATAACCGATGACCGTGTAATAATGGACATTCAAGCGAACGCCCAACTCGATTATCCCGTACTTTTGTTCAATTTTTAAATATATATAGTCCCAGAGTTGGTATATGTATGTATATATAATACAGTATAACTCTCCGCTCCTCGTTAGTTCAATTTTACGATCTAAGTCGCGCGCAGCCATCATTTTTCATAATTTTCAAGTAGTTATGGACTTCGCCCGAGTTCGCTTCACTGCCCTCGAGTTAAAATTGGTTGAATTGTTCACGTCTACCTATATATATTATATATACAACTAAAATTAATTGACCTAACCTCACTAAAATTCACATAGTTTCAGAACAAAAATATTTTCGAATAAATTGCTGAGTGAATAAAAACTTTAATAACAAGCATTTTTTATTTTTCATTAATTTTTTTTCTCGTTAAATTAATATTTTTTCTAAAGTCTTGCGGCTAAATATATATAATTATTCGTTGTGATAAACATAAAACAGATAAGTGATTTTTAGAAAAATAATTTGTTTCATTTTAATTTAGTTAACTCAAGTATAATTTTATTTTATTTTCTATTTTTAAATTAATTTAATTGCAGCGATCGGTAGAGAGGACTCGTGAGTCAGGCACGATCGTGACTTGAGTGGGGCACGTGGGAGGCATTGGTTTCCGAGTATAACCGAGAATTCCCGAGCTGAATACGCGTGAACCACGTGTGTAAAGCGTGCCACGCGTGACTGCTTTCTATCTTGTAGTGGGGATTGAGATATACTTGAAATAGTTATTCAAAATCACATATAAATAATTTTATATCAAGTGAAAAATAAAATAAAATTCCTTTTACGTGAAAAAAATTAATAATACAGTGGAATACTATTTTTACATACCTTCTTAAAGATATTCACTAATTAAAAAAAAATAAAAGAAAACAATTATAAAAATAAATCGTGGAATGGTTTAATAACAACAATTGCAAGAGTAACCGCGTGCATTAGTATAAGTACGCGGACATTTAACCGCTTGGGTGCACATCGCGAGAAATGACCTTGTCGTATACCTTTTTTTTTACTCCACAATAAAAGTTAATACAACATTTTTATTTTTTCTCTCGACGATGTAACGATTCGCGGACAACGCCGTGTGTCTGACGGTATTTTGATGAGGAGTGCGCAATATCCACACACACCGACGATCCAAACCCAGCGGAATTACAATTTGAATTAGCCGCAAAAGCCGGAGCTAATGATTCTCAAGGAGCAAAACACCATTTAAACTGTATAGATATATATATAAAAATAACCAGTGCGTTATATTACACATGAGTCTTTGTAAGAAACCGACTTTAATAAGTGCTATCACATTGCTGTAGATAAAACAATATCGTTATACTTGTGTATTATAATAATTGAAATTAATAATATATTATTATCATCAATGCAATAAACATTTTTAAATCAAATAATAATATACGCTGATTACTCTTCTCTTATCATTTTTTACGATTGTAAATAAGTGAACGGTATTTTGCAAGACGCTGTATATACACACATACATACATCGCGTCGTAAATTTAGTTTTTAACCTCTTAGAGAGAAAGAAAAAGAGAGTGAATTAAAGAGAGAACGAAAGCTGTGTATGTCTTCTCTCAGTGAGGCGGAGCGACTTCTTAGAAGCCGTTGGGATTCATTTATTATTCAGATTTATAGCCGCAGCCAAGAAGAACTGACTCCCACAGATCGGCAGGTTCTTTGCAAAGTTACGCGGTAGCTCTCGCGACTGCTGGATCCCCTTGTATGACTTCAAGCGTGTGCGCGGGTCCATCGGCTTTGAAAATTCGACGTTTTGCATACGACACGATCTCTGGCCCCGATTCGAATGAAACCGGCGCAATAACAAGCCGCCATCTTTGGAGGTCTCGCAATCCATTCGTCGTATCGTTGCGCGTTGTTCGGGTGCATGAGAGGACCATGAATTTGAACATTGTCGTTACTCAACATATATAAACACGAGGATATTATATATTTTTATAAGCATTCAGCTGTATTCAATACCTCTCCGCCTAACACATATATGAATACAATATTTTATTTGTTTATTTGTTTAAAAAATATTGTAGAAACAAAATATAAAACCTTTAAAAATTTTTAAGCGAAAACTTTGCATTGATTATTTTCTGTTTAATTTCTTCGTTTGAATATATTATTATATACTCCAATTTACAATGGAAAATATATTGGGACATGTTTAAATGACGATTGAAGAATAGATTTTTCGACGATCTGCACACAGTACCCAAATATACAGTGACTGAAGAACGGTCAGCGTATATTGAATTGAAAGAACCTCCGCAGTTAGTGTGGCAAAGCAAAACGAGAGTATATAAGTGGATGGATGGACACTTGGTAGACAGTATCAGATTGATCTTAGTGAGTGAACCCAATTACCTACCGAAGGACCAGATTTATTGTCCCTGACTGTAGCGCGGGGGACGTGCGCATTTGACTCAGGGAAAAGAGATGCCATGGTGGTGGATATCAGCCATTCTTTTTGTTTCATTTTCCTTTTTTTTTTGTTCTCCCTTTTTTTATTGATATCAAATCGGAGGCACACATCAGGGAATAATGGTAGAAAGTAATCATATACGTATATATAGTATTAAATAAATCGAATATATCGTGTGACCGTTTATACAGTCATTGTTAATTCAATTTTATAATCTTTTACATTAATCTAAAAATTTCTATAGACAACAAATATTCGGCTCTTTGAAATTAATATTAATTAACCTATTTATAAAATCATCATCTGCTGTTAATAATAATTATATTAAAATAAATGTGTAGAATTTTCTGTCGTAAAGAGATAAAAAAATTTCTAATCATCAAAAAATTATTTATTAAATACAAAAATCCAATTTTCATTTTAGATAACAAATTTGTTAATGAAATATTAATTATAAATAATAATGAATCTTATTATCAGTTGATAAATTCTTCGTTTTCAATAGTACTTAATTTTTTTAATAAAAAAATCAAAGCCACAAATATAAATTTATTTCTGATATTCGAATCTGTTGTTCCCCGTTGTTTTTTGATTTTTTTTGAGGCGTCAGAACGTGCACCCTCGTGTTTGGAAATATATGCATATCAACTGAGGAACGTTTGTGGATGAACGCAGGTGGCTGTCACCGGAGGCAAACATTACTTTACGTCTCTGCGATACACAGAAGTGGAAGAGAACGCCAAAGCGCGTCTTTAGGTATACGCCGCCACCGACTGTCTCACATGTTGAGGGCACCCGCCATGAGATGCTAACTGACGCCTTAGAGGGCGCTGATTGAAGTATTTATTGCCTTTCCAATGTCCAAGCGCCCTCTACTGCTTCTGCCATTGGCTTTTATGTTCATGTAATGATCCGTTTTGCATGTGAACCTGTTTATATATTCTCGTTGAGCCATTTCTTTCTCGCTTCTTGTTATTTTTTTCAACATCACGCTGCCAACCAACTGACACATTCATTCATATATATTTATATTTTTCTACATACGCCATCCCTGGCAACATTTCTTATATATATAATATTTCAAACCTTCTAATTATCATGATTTTATTTTACAGTGAACGTTTTCTCATTCACGCCTCTTTTAGAAACCAAAAAAAAATTGGAATCATTTCTTTTGGATTTTTATTTTTATTGTATCACACGTTTTAACCGGTTTTTATAATTAGTCTATATATAAATATTAACAGATATATATTTATAAATGTAGACTTTTTAAATATTGTTAATTTTTTATTTAAAGCCCGGTAATTTTAGTGAAATATTTAATTTCAAAAGAAATCATGTTTTATTATTTTTTTTTATTTGTAGGGAGGAAAAAAAGTGAAACAGAAATATTTCAGTGCAGTTGCAAAATGTGTCAAGATCGTGGTTATTATTAAACAATAATAAATTTATTTTCCAAACAATTATAAATACATTTGGGTGTTAATAGCTGGTTTGCTCTGAATTCTTTTCTATATAGATGTATATACATATGTATTTGTTTGTATATATTGTATGTCTCAATTACGATGTTGGTTTTTTAATTGATGTAGTTTGTACGGAATGCGAGCACGAGATGATCGTGTACCAAAAGAAGAGAATAAACAAAAAAATAAACGAGAAAGAGCGAATAACTTGTGTAAACGCAATTGCCTATATACATATACTAGCATATATATATGTGTAAGGGGAGGAGGATATAAAAGTAAACGAGTAAGACTTTTCAGCGGAGAGTATAAGAGAGTAATTACTGCGGAATTAGAGCGGGTAATTTCAGTGCGCGAATTACGCGTGAAAAAATAAAATAAATAAATTAATACGCACCATTCATGAAAAATTAAAAATATTTCAACGACATTCAAGTTAATACGTGTTATTTACAGGCTTTTACATGTACCTAATTCAAAAAAAATTTAATTATTATTACATGTATACACACATATAAAAATATTTATTAAAATATATCTGAAATAAAATTGAATGAAAATAAAATCGGAAGAAATGTATAATATATCTTTAATTTCTTTACAGTGCCGCAGGTGCTAACAATATAAATCCTTAATCGTGAAGGAGGATATCGTCGACGCGAAACGAGTAATTAACGTCCATAATTCTTTTCAGCCTCCACATATAAGTATGGATATAATATTAAAATTCGTGGATCTGAATGAAAATTAAATGGAAGAAAATAAATAAATATATTAAAATACATATAAATAAATAAATGAATAAATAAAAATGATATATATACCGGTGGATAGTGTGAATTATATTTTCTTGGAAGTTTAATTCTCGAAATTCATTCCAACCATTTCGCAAACAAGCCTGAGTGTAATAATACGAAGAGATCTATTTCGAGCTCAAGAGCACACACAACTGTCAGGATATTCACACATTCACATATACACCGTACATATATACTATTAGGTAAAGTGTATGTGTACACTTTATCCTCCCCATTTCAAGGAGACAATTAATTACTTGAAACGAGCGATTGTCTTGATGGTGATCGAGTGACCAACTAACTAAATGCACATTTAATGACATCTTTACGCAATTAAGTCGGCGTTATTTGGATCGTGTGCCATTGGTTAAATATCGTTATATCGATAACAATCATGCTGATATAAATCGTGTGTGTCGATTGAAAAGTATATATTTACAAGACTTCCATTCTTTACATTAACTTTGAATTAAAATCCTCTTGCTTTCTGTCCGCGCATGGGAACAACGACGACACGGTAAAATGCGTGGTATTGCGCGGTGTATTGAGACGATAAAAAGGAAAATAAAATATATGGGTAGTTGTATGTATATGTTATAAGGTAGTTGAGAGATATATGTATGTACATATATGTGTATATTTATTTTAGTAGATGTTGAGCGGATAGCTTTGAATCGGCGGTCGAGATAAAGATTATATTGGGCGATTATATTTATACGAGATTGATGTGGCAAAAATTATGTTGCGATTACGGTGAATAATTAGAGGATGAATATAATTGTATAATTACACCCATGGTGCTGTATATAGGTATGTTTTATAAGCTATGAGATTGCCACACAGCAGTTTTTTATAGTTAATATTTCAAATGAGTTTTTAGTAATTAAGTTAATAGATTGGATTATTTTTTTTATTCGTTTATTTTTTTAAAGTTTGCATGATGAATATGATTTTAAAAGTCATTTTATGTATCTGTATGTGTATCAGAGGGATGTTTTGACATGCTTATCATGTCATGCAATGACAGGAACTCTGATGTGCGTGGTCGGATATAAATTTATTGGCATTTTTTAATTTTTTTTCAAACTGAAATCTGGAGATATTCAAGTTGTATTTTCTATTTATTTATTTATTTAT
>JAQQBR010000005.1:3782439-3800097 GCA_030347285.1 Microctonus hyperodae
TTTTATTTATTCATCATAGAAATTATATTAATTATTAATTAATCACGCCACAAAAAAAAATTTTTTTCTAATAAATTTTTAAAAACATTTCGCAAAAATAAACTTACATCTTTATACATAAAAATAATTTCTATACATAAAAATGTTATTACCTTCTATATAAAACATATCATCCATCTGTATCCATCATGATTTTAACAATATATTTTTTTCCTCCATTATTTATAAAATAAATTCAAAGTAATATTTTTCATTTTTTTTTCTCACCTTTCATTATCTCTCATTCTCATACATACACTATCTGTACATATATTGCAATAACATTTCGTATCTCGGTTTTATTTTACGTGTCATGGTTAATGAGAAGACGTAAAACAGAAGCGAAATATTTTTCACATGAGAATATTTTTGTTTCATACCTATAAAATATACAATACATACTTTTACATACACGTTTATACTGGTGCAAACAAGACAACCGCAATATATATGAACCTGTGGTATAATTTTCATACATCCAACGCGTCGAATATTCTGCCCTAAAGGTGAGCCTAAAAGTGCATTATGATATTGCGGGCAATGGGCCGTATCTCTTTAGAATCAAAGATGTTAACCGCTTCAGCCGCGCCCGGAGCATTGATGAAAAAAGCATATACATATATACATCCACATACAGACACAACGAAAAATATATAGTCTCATGTACCAATCTGAAGTTAAGGCCCTTTATGGCTACTCTATGCATACAGAATTTTGCTACCAGTAGTATGCGAAACCAAGCGAAGAAAACAAGCAAAATTTATTATATATGAGCTAATTTAACAGAGGTTGATGGATGTGAATCATTGATATATACCTACAGTTTAATAAACCTTTGTCAAAAGCCGCATAGTGCAATAAATAAAGTAACCAAATAAAATATTTACTGATGAAGTTGAATCATAAAATACATTTTAATGATTAAAATAATAAAATAAAAATAAGTAGATGAATAAGATATATTCATGAGTATTGTAGGTGAATAATGTGTGTATATAACTGGAGAATATTTCATAATTGTTGGTAGTATGTACTCTCGGACACCTGAACATAAAGCGCAATTTCATCATTTTACTACCCTCTCGATGGACCGTGCCACAAGAGACGAGGGAGCAAAAGGACGAGAGCAAGCGAGAGGAAGGAAGATATAAATTTTGCAAGGTTGACAGAGTGCTTCCAGGCGCAATTATAAACGCCCTCTATACTGCACCCGGGTAAAATTCGTTGGAATTTTGATAATATACAATTTTATATACGAGTACTATTCAAAAGTCCCTATATAATAATACAACCTGTCATATAAATATAAATATTTATATCCATATACATATACACATAGATACAACATGATTTCCGCAAAAAAAATATAAAATAAAATAAAGCATAAATTGAAATTTAATTATCAAATAAAATAATATTTAAATATTAAATTTATTAATATATGCAATTTTTTTTTTATTGTGTGGGTTTGAAATATCTACGTTTATAATAACGAATGAATGTTTCATTATTAATTGTCAATGTATATATGTATATCTTGAGAGCTCAGTCGTAAATTTAATATTTTGAACGTGAATTCACTGCGTAGAGTTGTTAAAATCGTAGTTGTTTACATTGAACTGATGATGGTGCGGTTGTCGAGACATAAGATTGTACACTCTCCTGTTCTCTTCACGATGAACACATATGTATGTACATACATATATTGTTTATGTATAAATATACATATATATACATTTAATATGGACATTGGACCTTTGAGAGCGCAGGAAGAGCAAGAGAAGCTATCAACGTAAATCAATAACGGGAGCACTTCGACGGCCTTATAGGCCAGCTGCTGCTGTTATATTGATGCTGCTGTTGGTAGTTTTGCTTCTGCTGTTGGTACTTGCATTCCATGTGCATATTGCCTTTTCACTCTACTTACTTTACTGCGTATCACGCTGATGATGATGTCGTAAATAAATATTTTTCTCGCTTCATATTCTCTGTGACGTTGTATACAAACAATTTTAAATAAAAGTTATTACATTTGAATTTTATTTTGTATACACATTGTATAATAATATTTTTATATTGTGTGAGGACGTATTATATGAATGTGCATTTTTCTTGGTTGTGTCATTATCAAAAATGAAGGTAGAGAATGAAAAGGTGAATGGAGAAAAAAATTGAATTGCAGAAACGCGATGAAATAAAATATGCAAATAGAAAATGAAGAGAAAAAAAATTATGTATATAATTTTTCTTACGACTCGATTCGTTGGAGAACACATTAAATTTCAAGTCGAGTGTTCAGCATCGACAATCACGAGATAAAATACGAGCCAATTTTTTTTTTTGTGTATTGATCTCATTTTTTTATTTATTTATTTGTATTATTTTTTCTTTTAAACTTCTGTACGCAGTAAATTTTTATTATTTATACACAGCTCAATACGAATGTAGGTATAAATAAAAAATATAATTACTGTTTATTCATTAACGTCAGTTGGTTGTAAAAATTATTACAACAATCGCGTAAACTATACATAATTATAATTATAATTTATAATCATACAAAATTATAAATAACAAATTTTAATATAAAAATTAAAATATTTTTATCGTTTTTCATCACTATATAAATTTAGCTGACTTTACAATTATTATATATATCTGTATTATTATTATATTCATACATACAATAACGTTATTACTTCCAATAATATATACACAATTTTACATACAAAAAAGAACATAAAATATAATAATATATAAATCGAATACGCATGTGTATAACTTGAGTTGATTGTCTGGATGCTTTCGCGAGTGGAGTTATCGTCATATAAAATATGCTTGGGGCAAGAACAAAAAAAAATTAAGAAAAAGGAGTTAAAGAGAAAGAGGTGAGGGTGGGTGGAAAGGTATAAGGACAAGGAACGTGGTTGGGGGCGGTGAAAGGGGAAGATCCGAACAGGCTTAATTAATGAGACGTATGCGGCAGCTGCAGATACCACGAGATGTATTGTAAATATACTACCAACGTGAAAAACTATTGTCCCTCGAATAAGATTTATATCCTTTCCAATTACCATCGCGTTTATTGCCAAGATTTTTTTTTTTCTCAAATTATACATACACAAATATATTTTCCTCTTTTTATTTAATTTTTTTTCTCCTTTATTCTCTTCAAATCACCGATCAATTTTAATGCAATTCATCAATCAATTTAATTTTATATTGAATGAATATGTGTTTATAAATGTGCAGAGTATCAATGCGAATATTTGAAAATTATTCACTGAAAATGAGGTCAACAGATGTTCACTATATGCCTGGAAGACGACTCATAAAATGCACCCACGTATTTATTATCATATCGGCTTGCGGTCGCTTCGTTACCAGAGAGAAACCCATTACTCGATGATTTATCGGCCCGGGCCAATGAATATTGCGCAATGCTTATTATTCTATACATGTATATGCTGTTGATGCCGGAATCGAGAACTCACTCATTGTGATATATCACCCGGAGGACGATTCGACATTGGTGTTGCAGAAAAACACCAGCGCCGCAACCCTCTTCTATTTTATTTCTTTTACTTTTTATCTTTCTTTCACTTCCACTTTCTCTTGAATTATATATCTATCTTTCTTATCCTTGATGCTCTACCCGCTACTTGAATCGTCGTCACTCTCAACACAGAATGATACTCAAGTATATGTATATAATGATCATCCCGTTCGTCTTCTCTCCTTGACGCCTCGACGTGAATTTCGCGGGAGCTCTGACGAATCGTTCGATGCATCATTGTCACAGAGAAGAAGAAGAAGAAGAAAAAAAAGAAAATAAAGAATCAGAATAAAAATGAGACGAAGACGAAGTGCAGAAGACGATTGA
Source organism: Microctonus hyperodae (assembly GCA_030347285.1). Lineage (NCBI taxonomy): Eukaryota > Metazoa > Arthropoda > Insecta > Hymenoptera > Braconidae > Microctonus > Microctonus hyperodae. Next base: position 3,786,362 of record JAQQBR010000005.1, read on the forward strand.
TGTTAAAAGAAGAATGAGAAACGAAATGACTTGATAATTAATTTTCAAATGGCAAGTTCCAAAACATGGCGCCACAATATTCCAAGATTAAATATTTAAAAAAATATATTAAGAGCAATTTGATTTTATATAAATTTATTGGAGATGTATTAATTCATCATGAGTTTATTAATTTATGTGAGAGTTGATGTTAATGAGCACGATGATTTTTCGTGTGGCAGCTTCTGAATTCGCTTGGAAGGTATTAGTTTTTTATACACATGAATATTTACATTTTTGTTTATATGAACATTAGATGACGCTTGTGAATTATTCGGTGTGGTATATATTAAAATTTAAAAATAAAGAAAAATTTTTAATCCTCCCCAGTGTATACATACTACAGCCGTGAGCTAATTCAAGATTAAATTCATCAAAATCCAATCGGGCAAGCGAACGCCCTCCAGGTTTTATTTGCCAATGAATAATTCATTTATCGCACGCCACCACTTATATACATTAACTGCTGGACCCACCGCTATTGCTTCATGCTTTTATGTATCCTTTTGCCGCACCTACATAGCCACCCACAATATATATTTGTGCATACATATTTTCATTCACTGTCAATATTAAATTGTTATAGATAGCATAAAGATTTTTAATTCTAATTTATCAAAGTTCGGAAAATAAATTTACTGTCATTATAAATATTTAAATAAATACTATTTTAATTCCACAAGTTTTTATTTTATATAAAATCGAAATATAAAAAGTAAGAAAAATTTTTAGCAATTTATTTTCTTGTTTATAATGAGAAAATATTTTCAACGAAAGAAATTCGTGAATGATGAAAAATAAATAAAAATAATTATGTTTGAATTTTGGTGTTTAATTATGTGTATATGTATGTGAGTGTTGTTTTTTCTTTCTTCGTGCGTGGATGGAATTCGTATCATCAACACTGCACCAATAGGCCGCGGCTTGTTTGCTCCATGAATTCACTGAGAACAAAAATTCTCTCGTTGTTCGCACATCACTGTGCGAACCATATATATACATCGCACACCATGAGAACGTTTCTCAGCGCCTGGTTCTATCGCACAACCGCATCTTCCTGCACTTCAGTATGTGCGCGCGATCACTCTCGACAGTCGTCGTCGACGCGCGTCTTTGCGCGCAGAGAGTGACAGCGCTAAATTGCGCGCAACATCCACCTGGATATTCATCTTCGTTTGGAAGAAATACCATTCCGACAAACAGATAAACAAGAAAATATATATGTACACAATTAAAAAGTGGAATTTATATATAAACATAAATAATATAAATATAATAAATAATATAAATTTTTTTATCCGATTTATTTTTTTACTTTGAAATTGTTTTATCATAATATTAATAATATTTAATCCATGGAAAATAATCCGCTGATATATATAGAGAGTAGATATACTCTCTATCTTACTTTTTAATAAATAATTTTCAAAGTTATATTAAATTTTGTATGGCTCGTGCTGGAAGTTGGATAATACACTGGAACTTTTTTTTATTTATCCTCCTTTTCATATTATAATTCTTTTTCACTTCCTCGCTCGCTCTCCTTTACTCTCTCGTGTATTTTCAATTTTTTTTATTCATCCTCATACCTTATACATCTCTCCCTCGTGCCGAATCAGTGTGGATTGTATGCAAATTACGGTAGCGGCTACTTGAGCCGCCGCATTTTGAGCGGCAGCAAAGCCTCAGCCCTTTGGCCACTGTAAGCCCCTGGTGTCCCTGAATAAAACATCCTACGAGGAATTTCAAGCCAACTCTCGCAGACGAGCTGTTGCTGCTTCTGCTGTTGATGGCAGTGGTGTTGGTGATGCTGATGCAGCGGGAGTTGTTAAGTATACGTCGCACCAGCTGATGCTAATTAAAATGAATCCGAGTCTTTGGTTGGTTGCAGACATCAACTCTCGCTTTACTTATCTCATTCTTTTACTCTTCCTCACTTTGCTTACCCCGTTTCATCCGTTTGTTGCCTCACGGCTAAAGAATATAAAGATCCTACTTAGTTGTTATTACGTGAATGTTTTATATAGCTTCGAGGTAAATCATTTTCATGCCACCGTTTATTTTTTTTGTTTCGTTGTTTTTATCAAACATGATTTGAAACTGTTATGAAAACAAAAATTAATATAAATAATACAATGTTGCGAATGGATAGAAATAAATATTAAACTCGTTGAATTACGATGCAGAATTTAATTAAAAATATTTCTCTATTTATATTCAATATTTTTGAGTAATTTTATTTGTTTATTTTTTTTTATGTATAATAAATTTTTTTTTGTGTGATGGAATTATTCAATCGAATTTAATTTTGATGCGAGACCGGCTTTTTCAATCAAATATTCGTATAAACTCGTCATAATGTGCTTGAGGCTAGTAAATATGTTGCATGATTGTGAATTTTTATTTGGCAATATGAATATACGTATTAATACAGCGATAAAGTATTTATTTTCTGTTATTTTCCATACTCACCCACGTTGTATTATATTTTTTTTTTACTCTGTTTATTATTTATATTCTCTTTCCGTCATTAAATTCCCCAGGATTCACGAGCAATCGATAAAAATAAATAAATCCAATGGTAAATGGTTTTTCAATCATAAAATACGAAAATATAATTTTTCTTTGTTGATAAAAATTCGCTACGTGTAGTTAGAGGATTCATCAACTGAATTCAATTAAAGTTCATCATTCATACAGTCCATTCATCGCATCTGTTCAACTGACAACACTACTGACTACCTTCATTCTCAATGGGTTTTATCCAGTTCATTTTAATTTATTTTATTTTCTTTTTAAATTAAAGTACGCAGCCTCCATGCACATTATGCTTCTTCTCTCATTTTCAATGGCGCATTTTTTGTGCGTGCATTATCACATTGAATTAGACAATGTAATGAACCCCCATCGTGAATAACTTCAAGTAACAACCGTATACAAGACTCATTAATTATCGTGTTGATGGACGATGATGTTATTTATCCTATAAATGTATACACGAATCTCAATTAAATTTTTGTTTGATATTTATTATAAATGAATATATAAAAAATTAAAAATAAATAATAATTCATTATAATTATTTTTCTAATACTTAAATCAATCACAAAAAAAAATATAACAATAAAATGAAATAATATATAATATTTATTTTGCGAAATATTAATTTTGACGCGATGTCTATTGAATATTTACGACGTAAATGGGGCCACTGGTTCAATTTATATCAGTATATGAATAAAAAAAAATATTTAACGCCTAAAATGGTCTTTATCGAGCGATCGATGAACGCAATCGATATATTCGATGGGCGGTGAGATGCAATCGCTGAGAAAGAAGGAATGAGATAGTAGTAAAAGTGAGTGAGATGAGTTCCAGATCCCATCGCACATCAGGAGCGGTTCCATTGTTCTTTGTCTGAACCACGCCTCGTGTCTGTAATTACAGACAGCTCTTCTTCCTTTATATATACTCATCTGTGTGTGTGTGTGTGTGTGAATGAATGTATATATATCTCTTTAAAACTCTTTGATGTGCGAACGCCGAAATTTTTCGTTTCTATAACATAAAAGTACAATGTGTGGTAGCGTTTCACTGTCGAGAAACGACTTCTAGAGTTGAGAGAATAAAAAAAAAATAAAGCGACCCAGGAGATAAGACGTAAGAGAAAAAGGATTTTGGGAATTCGATAGAGCGGAAATTAAAGATTGATAAGCAGATAGAAGAGTTGAATTTATATTTATTTGAGAGGAGGAAGTCAGTTTTATATCCGTAATAATCCTGATCAAGACCACATCACAGCTTTTCACGTTGTAGATTTTATTTTGATATATATTTGTAATTTTTTTTTACGAACCACACGAGAAAATAAAATAAACTTCAAATCTCTTCGAAGAAATCTCCGGTGTATATATATATATTCTTTAATTATATACACTTATAATCAGAAATAATTTTACAGTATCGTTATGATGAAGAAAAAAAAAAATATTTATTTCACTTAATTTAGATAAATTATTCGGATTCTATTTATATTTTATAAAATATTCACCCACGACAAACTTGATATGGCTCTTCATAAACGGCTATCAAATTACTTTACCAACCAGCCAACCAATATCCAGTAGCCGTTGGAGATTATCACCGAGACGAATTTGGTTTCGCAAAACTCATTTTACCAACGAGACTGCGCGTTGCTTTGGGATAAAAAATTTTTACAACCCCTTGAAACCGCTTTTGATCGAAAGCCGACAATATTCTATTTGTTATATACGTACACATTACATATATGTATAGACTTCAATGTGTGTATATTCTAGCTCCAACTGCGATGCCGACTAGTAGTTTATACGTCTCCAATTTCGGTCGATAGTTTTTTGCGATCGTAAACACGCTGCCCAGATTAACTTTAGCGCTTCGACGCGCTTTTAAACCCAATTAAGTTTTTAGTCATAAAAAAATTTCACTCCTTGATAGCCTTGTGTGAACTAAAACTTGAAAAATTATATAATAAACTATACATTTACACCTAAGACACAGTACTAATTTTACTGTAATATTTAGCACTTTTCGTATATTATTTAATTATGATTTTTAATATCAGGAATATTAAAATATTATGGCAAGTTTTATGTATACATTTGGACACATTTTGTGTTAAAAATAATCAACCACCCATGCGACAACCACCAAGAAGAACGTATCATTTAATAGACAGCATTAATTTTGTAATTAAATCATCGTGGATAATAACATAGTGTGTATAGTGGTCACGATTGGCGGGCAATTCCTCCTCATGACGAGATTATTAAGGACCAATTACTGCACGTTTTATTGGCGGATATGGCAAGTGGCCAGATACATTCAGACCACCACCGCCCTCTATTTATCGTTGACAGTGATTTATATAATGTCTTATGAAACCCTCTTTCTCCCTTATTTATACATAAAATATTTTATTTTCATGCAGAAAATTCAGATCACGATTTTATCCATGTATTTGTAAAATAATTTTATTTCCAAATTAAGTTTTAAATGTATGTTTTATTAATGCATGCGTTAAATATTTATAAATTGGAATTAAAAATTTTTTATCGTTACTTGATTATTCATTTCATATAATACATTTAAAAATATAATTTTTTACTTTTAATTATTTTACTTGTATAAAATAATTATACTGATGAATCGATGTTAAATTAAATATGAAAATTTATGATTATGAAGTGATGTTAATTAAAAATATTATGTGCCAAATATCGTAAACTATAAATCATTGCTTGTACAGTGCGATATCTTGCAGTTAGATTATCCCAGGCACCAGGTTTCATGATTAAATTTACGGTGTATCGAACATAGTACGAAATGGAGAGAACGCTCACGGGCATCCACACAAATCGTTGTGATTCTCTTGGATTAGTGTTAGTTAAACATATAGAGTTATATACATATAGTTACATTTTATCGGACTGGCTCATAATTAATCCCTTAATTACGCCATCGCGATCCCTGTGGCAAACCGTTAATTTTCTAATCTTGAATTCGCGCCACAAATGTAGTGTACTGATTATTATCAGACGTTTCCTGGCTTCGAATGTAGATCATCATCAATAAGTAATTCTTTGAAATAAATTGAAATATTTATAATCTCATCAAAATTTTATACATTCGATGAATTCAATTATATATTTATATACTCGTATATAATTATATTAATTTATGAATTTATTTATTTTTCAATATTTTTTTTTCTTTAAATGAATAAAAATAAGAGAGTAAATTAATTGAATTTTTATATATGAAATTACATGAGAATTGTCAGACAAAGGTAGTTTGTGAAAATAATTGACAAACGCAGGTGCAGTGCTGTCAATGAAAGCACTTGGATTTCGGAACGAAAATTTTGTTAACAAATAAACAAACAAAATAAAAACAGTACGCTATTAATTTTAATTGTCTCGGGCATTCATACGTTTAAACTTACGAACACCAGACACGTGGCTAAAATGCAACGAAATATTTTCCCATTCAGTCAATTAAAAGTCACTGGTAGTAGTTTGTTTCGTAATTGGTCAATGCAATGTAACCGCGCGCAGTTGATGATTCTGATTCTTCAGTGAAATCTTCTTTTGGGTTATTTGGCAATTTAAGTACACTGCACTGCAATAACTATATAAAATACAGTGGCTACGCTCACGTACAAATTTTCAGCGTACAATCACGTACATGAACGTTCCACATTCTCCGAAAATTGTCATGGAAATAAAATATTTTTCAAGCTCACCCTTCTCAATTAATTCTTTGCATTGATTTTTGTGAACTTATAAAACAACTTTCACTAACATAAATATTAAATCGAAGTTAAATAAATATTAATTACTCGATACAAATATTTAGTTTAATTTAATATAATAAATTTACTAGCTTTAACTGATTTAAATAATTTTTTTTTCCTGTATAAAATAAACTAAAATATTTAATAAATCTTAAGAAATGTTTGAGAGTCAGGTTTTGACGTTTAATCAAAATTTATAATAAATTCATCAAAGATTTTTATTCACATAAAACGTGACTGTATAGTATCGAATATATAATGTACAATTCGTCTATTTATTTGATGAATTTGACATTTTAAATCCTTTCAAATTACAATTTCCTGAGACATCACAAGTATAAAACGTGTCTCAACATAACTAGAATTATATCTGGTGGGGCGATTGAAAATATTCAACAATGCTCTACGATAATAGACAATTTTAAATGTGTCAATAATACTATAATATTATTTTGTACACAGATGTCAAATGACAATGGAAGCCAGTCGAGTGATGGAAAATCTGTGAAATAGAAACGTTTCTCTCACACGAGTTTGTGTAGGGGTTAGAAGACATGCGTGCCTGACATGGAAACTACATTCAAGATTATGAGCATCACACGCAATATACACAAACAAATACGGTGAGAAGATAATTGATGTGATACAATTTACAAAGCGAATTGCAACGGGACGTGTGAGTTAATTCAATTCTGGATGTGAAAAAAAAAACATTATTTTAATGTCTTCATCTGCAGATGGCGTTAAGGGGAAAAGGAAAGTATTATAGTATTAAAATTTAATCATTTCATTTTATTATTGTACTGCAATGAAAATATTAAGATGTATGTAATCACGATATAATTTATTATAAAATTGGTTAAAGTGATTTTTAATTCACTAAAAAAAAAAAAAAATTGGAATGAATAATTATTTGTACAGATAAATTTATTTATTAATATATTAAATTTTAAATTAATTGAAATGATGAAAATTAATTCAAGTGCAGAAATATATTTTATATATATTCAGTTTGCAAGATAAATCATCAAATATTAACAATAAATAAATTAAATATTAATAATTAATTTATTTTTAAAAAATAAAAATTCTTGAGTCATTAAAAATAATTAATCGATATATTAAACAGAAATAAAAATTCATCGACACTAAAATATCATTTAAAAATATTGCATGTTCTAAATTTACGCAAAAAATTTTTCTAAATAATTTTATTTTATGATTTATCTAAAAAAAAAAAACATAAACACAACAGCATAAAAATTTACATAGTAAATTTTTATTAATAAATGCCATTTAATTACCAAGCTCTTCAGTGCCACTGATATACATATATTATTCCCCAAATACAATTAATAAACGTTATTATTAATTAACAAATTTTCTCCCCCCAGTGAGAATAAATTTTAAATTAAATAAAAACTTTTTCCATATGACACAATGCGTGCATATCATTTAACGCGACGCAGCCTAAGTAATAATACCATGCGCAATGGTGCGCGATCGCGTGTTAGCGCAGGATTCAAAATTTAATTGGGCCCGTGTGGCCTACGTAATGAGCACACGAGGGCGGCTGTGAGAAAAACAACCCGGGCCAACGCAATAATTCTTTGCCAATCTGGTTTATCAAGCAAAGGAAAAAGAGGAATAATAAAAATAAAAAAAATAAAACTTTTAACAGAATAAAAAATAAATAAATAAATAAAACACAACTACACACATTCTCTGCACATATATACATACTCGACAGATTAAAAAGAATAAAAATAAAAAGAAATATTTTCAATTATACTGACCCAGCTTCTTTGTCGCTTCCGTTTACAAGTGTAAATCGTGGGAATACAACATTGAAAAATAATAATTACAACATAGTTTTATCTATATTTATAAATTTGTTTTATTTTTATATTTATTATAGACAGTCCAATCTGTAGTAAAAAAATTTATTCAACTCACCAAAATGAAATAAAAGATGAAATATATATAATAATGAACTATAGAGATGAATTTTATTAATTTAAATTCCACGGAACGCCTACTCGATATCAAGATAATGTATGTACGTACACATAGACATATATATGTAAGTATATACATATGTATAGTGACGAGGGTTCATCGTGTAGTGTTATTCGATCCACCAAGATACTTTATTATATCTACAAAATTTTTAAAAAACATTTTCAGTGTGTGTTTCAGGTAGGTAGATAGGTAGGTAGAAAATTTATTTATTTATTTATTTTTCCTTTTATTTTATTATTTTTTATTCTAAACGCACTCCTCGCCCTCAAGCTAAAGGTGAAGACGGTTCGTCAATTTTATTCCAACAGTCACAGGAGGTCCCACTAAAATTTACCTGAATACGTGCATAAACTTATAAATGAAGAGATGAAAAAAAATTAATTAATTGATTAATATAATCGTAATAATAAAATAAAATAAAAAGCCATACGATTAATTAATTCTTGAATATGCGACGCGATATTTTATCTCTGGCAGTGAAAGGTTGACACGGTTAGAGGAATAATGGCAATGTCAGATACAAGTGTATGTAGTATACATACATATATACACTCACAAGTTTTTACATGTAAATAATTTATAGAAGATAGAGATCATGTTTGTTTTTTTTTCTGGCTGACTCTGACATTTTATATCTAAGACAGAGAATGTAGGCGACGTCATGATAGGAGGTAATGTAAAAAATATTTTTGTAGTTATGCTTGAATAAAAAAAAAAATTATTCAGAATATTAAATAAAGATTTCGATTATAATTCACCAGTGTATCGATAGTTAATAATTTATTATAAGCATTAATGAGCTGTCTCTACATGTATTATATCCTTGTGGTAATTTACTAACTGGATTTCGTTGACTAAATAACTCTGAGTATTTTATCTGTCGCACAATAAATTTAATCCTCTTCTCAATTTACTTGCCAATTGCTGAATATTTGCATTTGGGACATTTGGTATGTATTTGTATAAATATCTACATGCATTGCATTGAATTTAATTCAAGTATTTATAAACACAACGTTTAAATCCACCGACAAGAATTATACGTGAATATTATACCACCTACAAAGCCTATTAAATGTAGTTTAATTCAATTAAGGCATGTACTTGACGCAAATTTATCTAAAATAAAATTTTAAAATGAAAAATAAAACATAAAATGAAGGAATAAATAAGTATAAACAAACAGATTGGAGTGAAATAAAAAAATGGGAGGAATATTATTCAAGCAATGTGCAGTGAATATACAGACGTGAAGTAATTACGACAATGCAAGTCGTTGCGAGTTTCGAACACGCTCGCGCGTGGTCTCCACAACTCCCTGTGATGTGTTTGGGGGCCGACTACTGGCCATAAATCCGCGTTTTTGCTTCGCGTCTTACCTTACCCCTGTCTGATTGGCTCCCGCGGGAACGTGAACGAGTGAGAGTGCGGCAGCCGCGATCTTTTGTTGCTCTCAGATCTGCAGTCGTTGAGCATTATCTTCTTCGTTCAATTAGTGTCACGGTCGCAATCGGAAAACTTTCAGAGATCCCGGCTATTATAAATACACATAAGTACACACACATGTATGTACTTAGTACGTTTGTATATAAATTCAATTATAATTCTGAATGTATATAAATAAGCAACAAAACTGCAAGAATTGGAAAATAAATATTTGTTTTTTTTTTTGTACTTTTAAATGAATAATAATAAAAATAAATTTAATTGCAATATTTTTAAATTGGGATTGAAATTTAATTAAATATATTAAACTGCTTGTAATTGGTTTTTATCTGTATATATAGAAATTAATTTTGGATTAATGCTCTTTGTGAATTTAATATCAAATAAAATAATATATCACGAGTAAATATATAATTTTAATATTCAGGAAATTATTAAATAATTTATGTATTTATTAATTAAATTTTTATTATAGAAATAATATTTTTTATTGATGGTCTTTGTGAATTTATTATTAAATAAAATATTATTAAAAATAAATTACAAAAATATATATTAATATTTTTCCTCAAATTAATTTAAATAATTTATTCCAGCTTTTTATGTTAAGAAAATTTCAATTTATATTATTTCATTATGCTGTTTACGTCGGTGTACATTTGGATATAAATTAAAATGATTAATTAATATTTTTTAAATTATACTTTAGTTACAGATGAATTATATTTTGCATACTTCTGCGATGGTTAAATAATGTGACGTGTAGAGATTGCGAGTAACATTCATATATAACACTGTGTGTCATATGAAATTTAATATCTCTTGTTGTGAAATATAACTTTACCATATCACGGAATAGCGTTTGCATTTTTTTTTCGAGTCGTGCATGCAAACGAAGGTCAGTGAGACACGTCGCTCGTTTTCAGAATTTAGGGGTGACTCTTTTGATCGCAGCAGGTGGTAGAGAAAATCGAGAGGAGAAAAAATGTGAAGAGATGAAGATAGGAGCGAATGAATTGTGAGAGAGAAAGAGGAAAAAGTAGTGGGAATATAACGCTCGTGCGACCTTTTCGTGTGTGAGAATTAACTCGCGCACCAGCCGGTTATAATACACATATATACGTAATGGTCGGCGAGCTTGAAATGCGCGTAACTCAACGAACATCATTAGTGTTATCTGTTGGAAATGGACGTGAAGTTAAGTTAGTTGCATGTAAATTTTTTGGCCGTGTGAATTACGCACGATAAAATATGTTCGAGGTCAATGAAGCTTTTTTATAAATTCATACGCATTATTAGAAACCCAAAAATAATATTAATTTAAAATTAACATATAGTTACATATACAATAATTATTTGAGTTGAAATAAATCTTTATTCAATTTGACGATTTGAATTTTATTATTTCAATATTTTATTCATGAGAAATATTTCTAATATAGAAAAAAAAAAAAGATATAATTCTGAAGGGATATAAAATGTCGACAGAAGAGTTTGTAAAATTATTACGTGAACAAATGCGCACAAAATCGAATGTTATATATACAAAGTAACCAGTAAGACTTAAATGTTCTGTATATTTCATTAAACTTTATAATGTATACCCAATTTGAAAATGCCTTCGATACATATATTTATATTTTCGATAATTGGCAGTTGCATCGCACGGTAGAATTTCCAAGAAATGAATGTGAGGTGGAGCTTCCGGATTGCACGATGCAGTATAAAAACCCAATGGTTATGTACGCACTTATATACATTTCACATTTGGTTTCTTGGACATATTCAGGGCAAGTTTATTGGTCAATCTTAAAAATACACATGGAAATGATGCGAAGACAGTGGCTACGCTTTGTATCTTTCCTATATACCTCTCGTTCACAATCCACGAACAATGGACGACCGAATCCGAACTGACAACAATTTAGGGCCGTGCGAGCGCGTGTACTCGGCCATGAATACGTGAAATCGCGGGTAGTCACGAATAATTTTCATAAATTTCAGTCGCGGTCAATCGTAAACATCGAATTCGAGAATGCCAAGGCGTATCCGAGTATATATACATACACTACATAGCAGTATATATACATATATAAGCACATATATACCTAAATGGCATCACCGCAGTTCAACATATTCAGTCGAATGAGAAACCGAGAATGAGAAAGGACAAGAGAGAGAATGAATACGCGTCGAAGCGTTTCGCCGATTTATTAGATTATTACTTCTGCTCCAAAGGACTCGCGTCCGCCCTCGATTTCTCGTCCGAATAATTTTGCCTTTTGACCATGAATGCGCGGGCGCACGCGTTTACCTTTAATGTATAACCCATTTGCAGAATATTCAAAATCGTGGGACCATGCAAAATTGGATTAAATCTCCACTGTGGCTTTGATGTTGTTCCGTGTGTTCACTCAATGCTAAAGGAAACAAACAAAAATTGAAAAACAACACATATAAGATAAATATATATGTATACATATCATCCATATACATATCAAACCTCCGTAAAAAAATATGAAATGAAATAAAATATATAAAAAATAATATATAAAGCTATCATTGAATGGATGTAATTTTAATTTTTAATATATGAATGTAAATTTCTATACTTGATTTTGCGAGCTGTTTTACCTGTGTATTTGTATATATGTGAGACAAATATAGCTCATCAGACAGTATGTCTCATAAGTCGTGAAGGTAGAAAGATTTAGTCGCTCGACACACTCGACACCTACGGGCTTATAACACTCGCGCTATGCGAAACGCGACTTTCGAATTTCAATCCTGGTGTCTTTATATTCTTTGTATGTATGTGTATTTATGTATCCCCATGTGTGCGTGTGTGTGTGTGCGCACCTCGCACTGGCACGAATTGCTTCACGCTAGAGTCCCGTGAGGCATCGTAATAATTTATGATACACACCGTTATATGCATCTCCGTTCTTTTTCTCAGTCTGTTTCTTTCTCATTGCTGAGAAATGAAAAGAAGAGAATGAACAAAATAATAAAAAAAAAATTAAATAAAATTAAAAATAGATAGCTGAGGTGAGCGCGCGCTTGCAGGTGCGCAATATAATGAAACTTGTGTGTGAAAATAATGTTTGGTTCAAATTCTTTTCCGTTGTTTTGCGCGATAATTACGAGCGTGTATACATCGCCCACGCGCAATCTCACTTAACATTTCCTTGGGTTCGCCAAAAGGTTGGAAATTACTTGGCAAATAGTCAATACACAATGCTATATGGTTAGAGCGAGGGTAGAAATGTCTCGTGTTACGTTAATGAATTGAATGCGCTATCGAAAGTTCACTTGCTTTCTTCACATGTCTTTACATTCGCCCCATCGCCTCATGTTTTTATCTGTAATCCCATCGCAATGTTGTTGCTATTTCCTCTTTGACTGCCCACGCGTGTAGACAATATCTATACACATTGTTTAAAAAAATAATCGAGAACTTGAGAAATATTCAAATGTTTAAATCAAGTTTATGTTTCACATCAATTTATAAAATATATTACATAAATATTTTGATATTTTTTAAATTACAAAACCTTGGATCGTTTTATTTTTTGAGAATATTGTCGGTTTTTTTAATAGTAAAAAACATTATGTCTGATAATTTGGTAATAATAGTTTATTACATTGTTCAGGTAATTATTTTCGGGTTTCGATAATGACATAAAAATCTTTTATTTATTTAGTTTAAGTTCAAGCATTGAAAAACCTCGTGTTTTTCAAATTGTTTTTATGGACAAATATCTAGAGGCGATATTATTATCAAAGGAAGAGGAGTTAATGTTTTTTCTAAATTAATGTCATCTTTATATTTGTACTTCAAGGTTTTAATTAAACGACATAATGACCTATTTTTCAAAAAAAATTTTTATCGAAT
>JAQQBR010000005.1:3811635-3833394 GCA_030347285.1 Microctonus hyperodae
TCTCTCAATTTCTTCTTTATATTTTTTATATTATTTCTCTTCATCTTGTCTGCCTTCTCGCATTCCTATCATCATATTTTTCCCAGAATCACAAAGAAAAGTATTAAATAATTAAATAAAAATTTATAAAACACAGGAAAATTTTTTAAAAATCATATAAATTTATCAAAAAAAAATCTCATACAATATTTATCATATGACAATAATTAAATGCATAATTAATTAATTCACAATTGTATACTCGTTTGTCTAAGAACACAAACGAATATATATTAGCTAATCTCACGCCAAAGTTTAGAGAATTTATATGGAAATAACTGAAGCGCACTAGAGAATATATACGAGCATCAGAAACTTTATAAATTTCACCATCTGCTAAAATACAAACTCAAAGTGCACAATGACATGATGCAACGTTGCGTATACACATTATCAACATCCTTGGAAAATTTCCCAGATATCATAAATAAGAAACAAAACTTTAGACTTCATGGATATCGACAGAGAACTTCAATCGTACATTCCATTTATTTTATTCTCTTCTATCTCCTCGATATTTATTCAACAATTGTAAATACTTGTTACGAGCATTACTATTATCTAGCAGGCAGTTAAAATCTCATTAATGAGAGTATTACTCGCTTGAAATGATTACATTCTACTCAAGTAAAGTGCTGTTACAAGTTTAATCAAAACTGTTCAACGAATTACCGAGAGTTCTCATCTCCTGCACAGCAATAGAATATAAAAACGCTTGCGTTGACTGTGACTTATTATTAGAATTCTACCTGTGTACTGTATGTGAATTCGCAGCGTGTATATGATGAAAGGTAAATAATATACAATGAGATATGTGATAAAAAAAAATTTTCACTCAGCATCAATGTCGTATTCTATTGAATCGTCAAGCAAGATGACTGGAAAGAGATTCAAAACATCATGCAGCTGTTGCCAATGTAACTCTGCGGTATATATACTTTAACAGCAATCAAATGTCTGATTTTCTTTTTGTGTTTAATTATTTTTCTGCTTTTATTTTCTTCCCGTCTCTTGAACATCAACCAAAGTCTCGTTTAAGTGTTGGAACAATGACACTATGGCTAAGCGAATGTACATGGTTGTATTTATAAATATGTATGCGAGAGTTAAGCTGATGAATTTAAATGGACATTTAATTTTTTGGCGAACGCGTTGGTATTTTTCGGGGGAGGAATGGACTTTGTGATGGTGAAGACTCGATCATGCGGTTGTACTGAAGTCATCCAGCAAGGTTCCAAATCAGGTTATAATTTTTTGCCTCATGTGGTTTACCATTCGAGACGAGATGGTCGACTGGCAATTGCGAGGAGAAACTATAATAAAAAAAAACTAAAGGTAAATCACCGAACAGTGTTCAAATGGCTTCAGACAGAACATAAATATATACATATTGCCTTGTCTTGAAGTCATTTAAAAAGGGAGTAACAAAAGCGTTGAAAAGTGGTGGAGATTTATTTTTTTTTTTGTCCCTTTGAGAGTGGAGAAATGAATTGGTATTACGGATGGTGAGCTATAAAAATTTATTAATATCGTCGATGACTTGGAGAAAAACGCGGAAAAATTATTCGGAAAAACTTTTATAATAATATGCGGTTAACATTTGTTTTATAAGTATACCTTGCAAAATTTTTTTTGTACAATAAAAATAATCATTACCGTATTTTCATTCCATTCGCATTATTGAAGTGTAATAAAATATTTTTTTTAAATTTCAAGCAATGTTTACCATGCCACAAACAAATATTTTTGTTCCAGCCAATATCTCACTGTGTAAAATATGAATATTAATGATAGATATGTTATTAAAAATTATTGTAAAAAAAAATTCATTTGCATTTCATGCTGATGTTTTATGGTCAGTTTGATAGAGTATATTGATTCAATACTGATGTAGTGAGCACACGATGGTTCGGTTTAATATACAAACACAGACATCAACAGATATTGGTTTATCGATTTATTCAGGGTAAATACACTCGCATACACGAATTAATTAACGTAATGCAATATTATACTTCACAGTGTACTGTTCAGTTTCTGATACTCGTACTATTTAATAAACCTGTAAAAGCTAATGGAAACTTCCCCCATCTGAAAATGTTCATCAAAACGTGTATATAACGAACAATTATATACCTTATCGATCAATACTTTTTTTTATCTCTGTTTTTACATGAGTTTTATAAAAAAATAAAATCAGAACACACTTTGCATCTTGATCTCATGATACAAGCGTGTCAAATCACATCAATAAATACATAAATGTCATGTAAATATATAAAATCATGCTTTTTAAACATTTATTTTTTATATTCATATTTATTTTTTTTTTTCTTTAGTTCAATTTTACATTTTGCAACAATAAATATTTTATATACCTTCAAGAGCATGATTGACAGCCGCATTAATTCTAATTACTCAGCTCCCCGGCTGTCATGACAGGTTGTCAGGTGTCGCTGATTGCACGCTCGTACTGGATTTACTTTCGCACGTGATATAGCGGGGATAACTTTCACGCGCGCACGCGCTTTAGATCTCGTTGCGCGTGCCTTCGCGCGCTCTTTATTCACAAACGTGAACACCATGTTATATATACTAACAAATAAATTTATATGTTTATATAGAGATGTATATACAAGACATACGAATATATATATATATTCATATATTCATTTTGTACATAGTTGTTTATTTCCACACAATCTCTCACTCGCAATCTTCACTTCACTTTTGCTTTGCCTCAACAATTTAATGCACTTCAAATGATCTATCACCATAATACATACGTATGCATATATACTTGAGCATTTATTTGACATGTGGAATAAAGTCGACATGCAAAAGACGTATCATGTTATTAAACTATTCATCGCAAAAAACATGTTTATTTCGCACACGAGAAAATACTTTCGATAATTTTAATATTATATTACTAATGCAAATTTTATTTCTCAATTTTTTATATTATAATCTAGTTAAATTTATAAAAATATTGATGAGTAGATTTTCATAACACAAATTGCAGAAAAATTCTTACGTGTATATTCACTCAAATATTTTTTACATATTAAAGTTCTAGAAATTTTATATGAGACAAATTTCTGTTGATTCGATAAAATTTATCTCTCTGCATTTAACTCTGATAATTTTCTCCGCTAAATTTTTACGTATATAAATCAAAGCCAAATAGAAGTAGAATATAAATTAACATTCAAAAATTCCGTTGAATGATAATATGCCCGAAGCAAAATGTCCTTACAGCATTATTCATCTCATGAAATTATTATATAAATATCATACGCTCACGCGCAAAAGTCACGTTTCAAAATGTATTTATTCGCCTGAGGTGCAGTCTCAACAGTTGACTCGCGCTTGCTATATAATACATAAACTTATACATACACATAAACATAAACACATAAATAAATTATCTATACACATATGGAACCCAAGTAAATATGTATCAACGCAATGCAGTCATCTGCAAGTTCATTCTTGCTTCACTCGCTCCACCTTGTCCACTAAATATTAAACATACATACATAAATGCACATATTATATACATACATATATACTCTTTACTCTTGTTGTTACGACGCCATATGTACTGTCTTTCCAAAAGGACTGATCTCTCTTACGAAACGATGCCGCGAGGGCGAAAAAAAAATAATACCACAACAACAACAGCAGAGAGAAAATGAGAAAGAGATAAGTCGAGGGGGGCCTGCGTGCAAGATCAAACTTGCATGAGCAGGTGCATTCTGCTGCACTCTCTGCATTTATGGTTGAGCGCTGCAAAAGATCACAGTGTGTTTCTCTTCGCGCGCACACGCGCATTTATGTGCACACGTGTTTTATTACACCAGTCTTGGGGGCACACACACACACACACACATTTCTATACATATGTATCTGAATGAATTAGTGTATAATATACACATATATTTTTGCGTTGACTTCAGTCCGTTGGCCGCCTCGTCAATCAACAGAGGACTCCAGTCGTAACAGACGCGCGATGCGTCTACGCCCCGTTTACCAATGAACTATATGTACATACTATATACACTCATGGGGATGATATAGGTATATTTATGTAGCGTGGCTCAAAATGTGCCCCCAGGGTCGCAGCTCTCCCTTAAGCAGGTGCCCTAATATATATATATATTTACATTTATAGATAATTTCTGCGCGAAATATTATTTTTTTTTAAATTCATTGCATTAATATATTTTTAATTATTCTAGTAATTTATTTCTTATGATTTTTTGTTTTATCTTCTTGTTTATATAATTTATATATTCCCAATGGGATATATTTAAATATATCACCATTTAGTTGAGTATTATTTAAATTCATAACAGCAGAAATATTTTTTTTTCCTCTTAAATTCTCATCATAAACTATTGCACATTAATCAGCGTTGAGCGTGTATAATAATCACGAATATATCATAATAAATATATAATGATTAATAATAAGTCAAAAGAAACTGATTAGACAAGTCCGAGAATGTGCGAAATATATAACATCTACAAAGAGATAGGGCGGCACATGTATAAACGCGATTAGATGAGTGACGACCGATGACGGATGAGGGTTTACCAAACGATCCCTTTTTTCTTCTACTTCATCACGTATATATACATCCAAAAAGTGCCTCTGGCATTTTCAAATGTTCCTCCTTCTCTGTCTCTCACGCTCTTTGCATGCATATCATAACTCTATTCTTCTTCTTCTTCTCTCATACAATATCTCTTCCTCAAAAAATTATATCTGCCTCTGTCTATAATACAGATGATCAAGCGCGCAAGTTTGTACGTTGATTAAAGCGTTTCTCAACTGTATACACCGCGCAGTGATGAGAGAGATGAAATCCCTATAATAATATCAAACTCACCCGCGCGCTTGGTATAATAAAGCAACCCCAATGAAATTAGGATCTCGCACCATTGCCAACAGTGATCGATGACTCCATGAGAATGATACCAAAGTGTCTTATTCCTCCTCGGCAATAATTCATATAACTTATACATAACTCAGTGGTATATACATCAGTACATGTGTCTTATTATTAAATCTATACATACGTTAAGACAGATATAAATACATATATCCTTGGGAAAATATAATTGCATCTTCACGCGAATATTATCATGGATAAATTTCTTATATACGATTCCTGCTGTGAGATCTCTCTCGCGCATATAACAATCTACTCTCGTGCCAAAAGGAATTTCATGCAATGCTCCTGCGCGATCTTTATACTTATACACAGAGATATATATGTATTTTATATAGTGGGAGAGATTGTCAGGGTCATTATGCTGCGAGAAAAAGTATATATGAAAGGTAAAGATGGTGGTGAAAAAGAGCACGAGAATGCAATATTATATAGAAGGCGAATGAACGCGAAGGTAAGAGGGTATACAAAGAGAGAGTGAAAGAGTTCCGTGAGTGAGTTGAATATGTACATGTATGTATAGGTATATTGTGGGTATATTAAAGACAACAAGGAAGAGTAGTGAGGCGAGGTAGGAGGTGGGTAAAGTGGAAAGGAGACGAGAGTGGAGATATAAAGGTGGGAGAGAAATAATACTCGTGCGTGAAGCACTGCGCGCAAGAACCCATCACGTATATCTTCAGTGCGCGCATTAAGAGGTCACGCTCCGGCAGGTGGCGTGCGCGTGATTCACATCATTCTATCCTTCTCTTTATGCTTGTATTCATGTATATACGTTGATGCGTTTGTGTGTATTATTACTGTATCATCGTAATGATAATTGTCACTTGAGGAGTTTTATCAATTTTTAGTTTAATATTTTCTTTTGTTTGTATTTTATTTAATTATATAATTATCCCTTTTGTTTTTGATTTATTATACAATCGTGTAATTGATTTAATTGTTTAACTCAACTGTTATTGTTTAGTATAATTAAATAAAATAATTTTGTTGGTATATTTATTTTATATTTGTGTGGAGAAATTTTATTTTACTTCTTGTAATGTATTTAGGATTTATGTGTAAATGTTTACTCATAAATCTTATTAAATATTATTTCTACTGTATTATTGTTGCGTCGCGTCATATATTCTCACAGCGGTAATGGCGGCGTCATCGCAAATAAGGCGCGCGCATCAAAACAGCTGCCGTCTTAACAGTAGTTTGTAATGAGCATATGCAGAGTGCGCGGGTGGGTAATCAGAGTTAATCTCGTTCTCAAGAGATTTTCTCTCCCTTTAGATGACTAAACCGCGCCCCCGCTCACCTTCGTTGCCTTTACGCGCTCGTTTTTATATATATTAATATGTATATATGTGTATGTACTACACGACTCCGCTACACTGAGCATACATCATGCCTGTCCTGAAAGAGAACGCCACGGTGGCTTTTATATGTGTTTCATTGTTCCACCTGGACATAGCCAACGGCTTCTTATTCTTCATCAGCATCATCATCATCATTATCATCATTTTCTCCTCTTTATACGTCATCTGCATTGCTCCTCTTCAACAACGACAACGCACAATTTACATTAATTCCAATGACGTAATTTTTTTCATTTTATAAATTCATAGAAAAATTATTTGATCATTTTTCTTTTTTAATAAAAAATAAATTATTATTATTATATATTCAATGGTTGTTTAGATAATTATTTATGAAGTCTATAGTTGAATTCAAAACACATTTACGAGTGTATAAAAATTTATCCTGATTATTTTTAAAATTATTTATCATCTCCCATAAAACTGAACTATATTTTATCTAATTAAAAATTGCACGTAAACAAATTTTGGTTTTTCAAGTCATGAAAAAAAATTATCTACAGTTATAATATCGAAATAAAACTACAAAAAAAAATTCCCAACAATCTAAACACAACTATTAAATACTAAATAAATTTTAATATACTTAATAATCGCCATTAAAATTCTATTTAAAAATAATTATTCTAATAAATATAAGCTTATCTCTAAACAACACAACATCCAACAATTTATCTTAATCCACCCCATACATATGTACATGCATACAATAAACATAAATGGATATAAACTACACATCCATATAGATATAAAAATATACTACATTATTTTCCGCTCGCAACTGGTAGACGAAGCTCAACATTTCAAGGCTACATCACAATCACTATATACATATACATACAGATCTATATACATATACATATATACATTATCTCCAACGCCAAATGGCGGCGCTGATGATGCTCGCCGCACTCCTCTCTTCAACACGACACGGTTGCAATTGCTGTGGGTACCCTTGGCATCAGGATCTCGAAAAGTTCTTCTTCGCGTGTCTTATATGTACATCCTTCACAAATATATATACACGTATATACTGTAGTGATGTGAACGCCTTTCTCTCTGCCCCCGCTTGCCTTTGATAGTTGCTGCTGCTGCTGCTGTTTCTACTGGTGGTGGAGATGCTCCTGCTGCTGCACTCTTCTTGGAACAATCACAGCTAAAGCGTGCGCGCGAGTATGCCAGTGTCTTTATACCTTAGTTGTGGCACGAGTATTATACGTTTAACCACACCAATGCAGTTTATAGGTACAGATAAATATGATTGCGTCTTTTTATATAGAAGAAAAGCAGCTGCATTTAATATGACGTCAGATGTATGTAATATGTTGATAAAAGTTTGTTGAATGAATGTTATTTTATTTTTTTTGTCTTATGTAAAATTATTATTGCATTTTTTTTTTATGTTATGGAGTAAGGGGAGAGATGGAATTGTTGAGAATTATTGGGAATGAAATAATTAATGTAGATTATTTTTTTTTTTTTGATTAATTGTGTTTTAGAATTTACAGTGGATGTTGGTTATTTTATGTGGGATTTTTGCATCACTGCTGGATATATTTCTGTGGTGTGTTTATGTACGTTTGGTTTTTTTACCTTCTGCATATTCAATGCGGATATACATCTCCGTGTGGAGATGTTTATAAGGAATGTATGGGTGTATATGTGTTTGCTGTTGCATTAAGTGTATATGTAACGCAGAACACCGTAAAATGTCTAATGCGTTTGGAGACAGCGTTTGCTATATCACGAGGAGCCATCTGCAGTCCCATCTGACACCTTGGGTGGCATTATTTCGTTTAGTAAAGATATCAACGACTGATCTATACACAAACTAACAGGCACCCAGTCATTTAGACGCCCGAGCAGTCTAGTGTTTTGTCTTTCTGTCACATCTCCATTTTCATGCGATTATAAAAATATATTTATCGTCGATTTTTTGTGAAAATTCAACCTGTTTTCTTTATCAATTTGATTTTTTCATTATAAATAAAAAAATTTTAAACACTAATTTATTGCACGTGATGAGATAAAAATTAATAGAAAATGTTTGAATAATATTTCGAAACAATATTTAAAGTCGAATTATTTGATAAATATTTCAAGAAATATCAATTAAAATTTTTATAATTAATAATTCTTCTATTCAGAATAATTACTCGACAGTCTATATTAAAAGAAAAAAAATTAATAATATTAAATTAATAACAAAAGTTATGAAATATAATACAATATTTATTATGATAAGTTTTGATAAATTTCATATCTTCAATCATTATCAATTTATTAAATAATGAAGATTGATGATTGGGGGATAAGACACGTATTATCAATCCCTCGTAACCAACAGGATTTAACAGAGGAAAATGAGAAAAAATAAATAAATATATAAATAAATAATCTATACGATTAGGATGACCCTGAGGAATAAAGATGGGACCGACGAACTCTACCGAATTATCCTTGGCTATTTCTCCAAGGATTGGCAATTTTTACGGATCGCCAACTTCAACGAATCGCTAATCCCCCACGACGACTACTATTTTTCATTTGCTTCTCTTCGTTCAAGGCTCAAGAGCCAGTATACAATATTATATTAAATACATTCAGTAGACATCATTCCATTATTCTTCATATGACTTTTACTTTTTCTTATATTTATTCACTCTTTCAGTCTCATTCATTCACTCAATATACTCTACCATATATATTCATGTATATGCTCTGACAAACGACCGATATTTTAAGTCTTTGTAATCCGCAATATTTGGCAGGGTTAATGTGAAACACGGTGAGTCATGGCAGGTGTTGGGAGCGTCGCGAGTTACGAAAAGAATTGAATAAAGTAAAAGGAGTGACCAGTGGATGAAGCCTGATTTTCTTTCGCCATTAAGGTTCATGAAATAAAAATATGTTATAAAGAAATGAATAACAATAATAATGATGATGATAATGAAGAAAACAAAAAAATTACTGTCACACTCATTTATTTAATCTTTTTTATTTGTCGTGTATACACATGAGTGTATGTATGGTTTTTTTTTTTATCAACTGAGCTGTCCTCAGGCTCAAAGAGAAAACCAAACCCGTCATCATATACGTATACTCGTCTTGTACATACCTACATTTACCGTTTATTAGTTACTCATGTAGAAATAAATGTTGAAGTAATGTAAAAGTGGGTCGATGCACACAAATTTGCTCTGAAGTAAACACCATACGGTTGCTGCGTAAACGACACCTGTGATATTAAAAAAAAAATAAATATGTATGAAGAAAAAAAATTTATAACTAAATTTTTTTTTTTCTTGAGTATATAAAAATTCAGGAGCACATAAGATATCGAATGTCCATCTCCCTTTTCATGATACCGTTTCGAGCAGTATCGCGAATTTTTTTGATGGATTCATGTTAGAAATTGATATGAATAACCCGAGAATTCCTGAGCATCCAAACAAGTCGTTAGATATTTTATTTATTTGATAATAATTTTTTTTTTATACATTAGCAAAAATATTAATTATGACCAATTGATTTTTTTTTATTTCTACTGCAATAAAAGGTATATTAACATTTGTATGCGAATGTGGTATATGTATTTGTTGAATGGCATCTTGCTAGCGCGATTCTTCGTCGCCATGCCTGATCTATTCTTAGCCTAAGGTTGGAGCAGGTGGTTATATACTTAATGGAACATGTTCAAAACAAGTACGACGTACGTACACTTACAACGTTTCAAAAAAATTTTTTTTTCCATTCATGTCTTTAATTTAACTCTTTTCATTCCTATTACATACTCACACACACATACTACACATCCTCAGACACCTATGATTCAATAAAAGATTACACAACACAATTTAATTATCCTCCATTTTTTATTTTACTTCAAATAATTTTCCTAATAAGAAATAAAATTCTAACAGTAAATAATAATCAATTATAAATCTAAGTTCGTTATAGGTTGTCTTCAGGATATTCTATATATTTGCAGATATATACATGTAAAGACCCACAAGATCTTGGTATATGAAATTGAAGAATACAACGTACCGGGTGGTCACAGCATGAAATGAACACACGTTGCAAATGTGAAAATATATTTTTTCCTACTCTATACTGTGTGGCTTTGTTTTCGTTACTTTACCGAGTATCGACACGCGATAATACCAAAAATTTTTCTCAACCCCAGTCATATATATATACATATACACTACACACCACTACCATCACTGCTAAACACCATGGGGTCGACCATTATAAACAAGAAAAGTTATATATTTGGCTTCCAACTATTGTCATGGTAAATCAGTCAAGGAAGACATCATACATTGTTGTTGCTGTTGTTGTTATGGTATAAAGAAAATATTTTCTAATACATATATACATGTATTTCTATATGGACAATTAGATTCACACAGTTGTCCAAAAGTTGTTCCAACATATTTCACAGAAGAGGTTCGGATATAAAAATAATTCTTTGTTGTCATTTTTACAGACGTGGTCTAATGTGTGACGCGAAATGTCACGCGTCTGTATATGAGCTAGTACGTATATGTATACTTTATACATATACATATACATGTACGTGACTATTGACCGCATGTGGCACTACCGATGCACCAGCTAGGGCAGAATGCCAAATCGTCGATCGTTTCATCTCGAATATAAAAAAAAGAAGAGCAATCAATTTTGTTAGGTAAATTTCACTGACATATAACTCGATATACGGTTATATCATCACGGATGACATATTCGCGAATTCAATAGGAATAAATTGAAGACAATCATTCACATACTAGTGAAGTAGTTACCACAACTTCACCCTCAAACTTTCTTTTATTATAGAATCGAACTTTTAAAATTTTCGATTGTTACAAAAGTTCTTTCGCATTATTATATCTAATAAAAATGAAGAAACTTTTCAAACTCGTTTGAAAAAATTTTCACGTTTCGGATAAAGATATTGGAATAACTAAAAATCTACTAACAAACATTTGATAACTACTATATTGGAAAAACAAAAAGACGTCAACAGAAGCTATACAGTTGAAATATATAAAATATAAACTAAATAAAAGTTTGTCGGATTTCGAAGCATCAAAAGCAGTCACGCTTTCGACTAAAAATGAACATCGCTGCTTGACAAACTTACTCCCGATCTCTCGGCGTGAGGTCTTTTAGGGTCGCGCAGAGGTAAACCCTCATGGATATATCCACCGCTGTGGTACAGTAATAGTGGTACGTGGTGATGGTGGTGATGGCGTTTGCCTGCTGTTAAAACCACAGCTCGTAACGTCCTATGGACAATGACCACACGATAGAGCCAATGTGCAGCGTCACGCGCGCGCCATTCTGTCGCCGCTTTTGCACACTGTGTATACAGACACACACACACATAAAGAAATATACATGTATATAAAATCGTTGAAGCACCGCGTGGGGCCTTCGACATTGTGTGCTAACTTGGGATATTGGTCCCTGGTCATGAGCCTCGGGAAAAAAAATAAAACGTAAAAAAAAAAAAAATAGTTGGACGTATAAGGACATTCGTTTTATTGACTCTTCCATACAACATCTCTTTGCCTGATATTATTTTCCCGTTGGCTGAATAATTTCAACTATGAATTGTCGTGAACAATATCTATGATAACTTTCAATTTTTTAAATGAAGAAAAAATATAAATTAAAATAATTAAAAATGTTTATAAAGCACTCTGAGATTTAATACAGAGTTGAATACATTCAAGAACTTTTTTAATGACGTTTGTACATGAGCCAGTGTGACTGGATATTTTTTTATAAGATTACACACCGATGAGATGAGACTTAGAATAAAAATGAAAGAAAAAATTAAAATAAAAAAATAGAAGGATCTCACGAAGAATGTATAGGAGGTTAAAGGACCATGGCGATATAACGATGTGACGACTGAGTGGGTGGACACACTAGCAGAGGATATTCTCATCGTTGCCCGCACGTCATTGGGGAGACACATCACGATGAAGGTGCACAGCATGACTTTGCGTATTATTTTGGTTGCAGCGTTATTCATCGTGTATGAACGTGTATGGTCGTCAGATGACGTGGCCACGAGCATCATTAGGTTCCATTCACAATCCCATCTTTAAAACTCCATCAAGTAGCAATTATTTTATCTTTTTCATTCACATAAGTGAATAATAATTCCGCTATTTTATATTAAAAAATATACTTCTACTATTTATATTAATAATTATTTGTTTAATATATTTATAGATATAAATATTTCACACTTGTGTTAGCAGATAAGTACATTTATAAAAATTACTTAATAAATAATTCATTCATTAATAACCATAAATTTATACGTAAAATTTATTATTGTTTCATGATAAAAAAAAATGTATATTCTATACATTTATAATGTGTATATGTACATACATTATATACTGATGTCTGTCTTTTATATTTTAGATGAGAAACAACGCAAGTCTTTCAACATATCTCCCCCAAGTAAAATGAAAAGTCATTCATATACGCAATATGTGGAAAAGAGTAGACAAGCCTCATCGTTGTGGTGGATTAGGTCAGGTTAGGGTTCACTGAAAGGACCACCCCATCAGCAACATCCAACAATGACATTCATTTATATATATATCAACATATAAAATCAATGAGAAAAAAATAAAATTTTGTCAGACGCGATAATTTTTTTATGCACAAACTCCAATTAGTAAAATTATTCCAATTTAAATTTACATTACGATACACAAATACTTATCAATATAATGTATAAATATATATACATACGTTTATATAATTGGAATCCTAATAGTATATAAGTAGATATATGTATATGTATAAATCAAAGCGATCAAAACTTCATTCATTCTTTTTTGTACGTCTCTCTATTTTTCTCTATTCTCTTTTGATTTGATTCGCCATTCATTTCTTATTCGTGATGATACAAAAGAAATTGGATCCAATCGCTTCGACCGCATCAATTACAAAACGCGGCTTCAACATTTGAAGATTAAAGTCGCCGAATATATATAAAAGAAATAAGAGATGGTTATAGTTATTACCATTTTATTCTTACATTGATCACACTATCAATGCATCTTTACATCGCTTCGTTTTCATGCGCGAGTATTATCTTTTATTTCTTCCATAATATCCCCGTGCACCTGTGTACATCTCCGAAACGCCCACGATTATTAAACGATTCATTGCCGGGTTTATACGAAGATGTGCTGCGAAGAGAAAATAAAAAAAAAAATAGGCGGATAAAATAAGCTGGAGGTAAGACATAACTGGTGAATAGATATACAGAATGAGTCCTTGAAGACGATGCGGCATCAAAATTGGAGAAGAAGTGTTCACAATATGACCATGGCAAGCATAAACACGCCTTAAGGGGATAGATACAGAGAGTTTATATACATGTATACTAACATAGATTTATATTTATACACGTGAATGTATTGTGGGTTGACTGTGTGTATGGAAAGACCACCGTAGCTGACACTGCACTATGTACAGGATGGAGGTAAAGAAGTGTGTAACGAATTGATCCTGCGCCATATTGGAACGAGGGTCTTGATTCATCGTCAAATCCAGTGATTCATAACACACAATCACGATATATTTAGTTTTGATGTTGAATATATATGTGTGTATATTATTTGTAATAAAAAATAAGATAAGATGAGTGAGAGTGGGAAACGTGTGTGAATGAGACGTTTATACTGAGGTTGAAATAATATCTTTTTATTTCATTATTATTTTCATTTTACGATGCAACCATTTATTGCGTGAATACAAGAGCAAATAAATGGCAGTAATTATAAAGCACCGTTTAACCAATGAATGTAAATATACATGTGTGTACATACTGATATGTATGTATTTTATTTTAATTTTTGCGAATTTTGATTGACTCGCTCACGGCATCATTATTTACGGATTTTCTTTTTACCAGCTGCAAATTTATTTGCTTGAATAATATATACAATCTTGACAAAATAATTATTCTGAATATATAACGGGTAATATTTCTCGTTGGACCAAATGTTAATTCATTCTTTTGCAATAAATATGGTTATTCCGTAATTTTTATACGCACATTTAATATGTCAGTCAAATGTGCATCAGTTAATTGTTGATATGTGTCGAGTTAAATTTTATTATTTATGAATATACGATACGCGACACCTTTTTCCATATTCAGTTTCACATTTGGATATACATTATACATACATGTAAAGTGTAACAACATTATTTATTTGTGTATAATATATGTATGAGAGAAAGAAAAAAATTTATTGGAAATTATTGAGTGGTCCAAGCGATATAAATGACACGCGCGATATTGTGGCGCCATGCGCAATGGCCTGCACTCTCTCATATATACATATATACATCTATATATGTAGATATATATGTTCCATCGAGATTCACTTAGGCGCAGACACGAGACGATTCGTTATTGAAATGAACTGGCGTATAATCGAGAGATGGTTTTTTATTTTGTTTTTTTTTTCTGTCTTCCATTCTCTTAGTTTCTTGATGCCTTAAACGGTTCAGGCAGGCGCGAAATCTGCCGTTTGTGGGGCGACCGCATATTTCTCCATCTCACGTGTGCGAGCTGTGTAAAAGAGGCAAGGTGCATACACCGTATTTGGAAAGATGCTTCGATAAATCTGCGTGCGAAAATATTTTACGAGAATCGAGCGTATAAGGTAAAGACTTTGTTTCGCCGCTCGTGTACATTGATGCTCTCTACCGCGTGAACATTAAGTATTTATTTATTTATTTATTTTTTAGTATTGTTTTTAAATTGTTTTCAGTGTCAAATTGAAATGGAAATTATTGGTAGGAAGTATATTACTGTAAATCAAGTGTAATTTAATGTAAATGAATTTCAGTGATGTGTATGATTTATATAACGTATATAAATAATATTATTTGTAGCAATGCGACAGGGAAAAATTAATTTTTTTTATGGTGGTGTATATTTAAATTTATGGTATTTAAAATTCGTTGATAGTTCAGATGATTTTTATTACAGATATCCAATACATATTTTTATTATATTAAAATAAATAATTCAATTGAAAGTATATTAATTTTCTTTTAGTTCATATAAGTGTTTTATAAATAATTTCTTTACACATTTGACTTGCTAATGTGTAATATTCATACAATATTTGCACTAATTTTTTTTTTAGCGATAATCATCAGTTGTGAAACCATGTATTACTGTATAACTAACAATTTTGTATTTTCTTGAAACCTGGTAAATTTTTTTTCTCAACCAAATAAATTTTATTACAGTAAAAAATTCTATATGCATTTTTTCTCGTTTATGAGATACAATTTTTCAGAAAGATTGTGTACCCCACTATTATCAATAGTGCTTCAAAACTTTTTCTTATTATTAAAAATAAAGTTAATTCTTCATACCCAAAAAGTAAGAGACAAATGTGGATATATATTTTTACACATATACTCTCATATTATATATTTAACCATCCCGTCAACATGATGTGGTTTTTACAAAACTTCACTGACATCCTGAACGCGCCTCGCCTTGTCTTAAAATTTTTTCACTGCAGTTTGAATCGTCTGAAAAATTTTCGTATCGCGCCCAAAAGCATTTCGAAACTTACGTGCATGGGAATGTCTTCGTTTCAAACCATCAGACCGGTCCATCATCTGGAATTTCTGTGGCAAACAAAACCACAACGATAGACACTTTTTAAGTGGTAACAATCAACGTGAGAATGAGAAAGAATATTTTTGAGGACAACCAGTGAATGAACTGCGCACAGCAGCAGGTAAATACAGAGTCGTTTTGTTCGTCATTTGCCACAGCATATATACGATCATTAATGACCCGGGCAAAACTCGCTGGGATTTACTGAAACGCGCGCGCGCGCGCTTTCGTCCCGCGTGGTCGAGCTCAAATTCAGCGTTATTGAAATTTGTAAAGTGAAAAAAAGCCCAGGAGATCAGTGTTAATGGTTATAACACTCTGGCTGATTATAGAGCGGCATAAAAGAGCAACTTCGTTGTCCGCCAGTTTGTAAAAGTGGTCAAGTGATCATGTAAAAGAGAAAAGTGAATTCACAAGACCACCTATATTAAAATACAAATATTTTCTCACTCAATTTTTCACATACAAAAATAATATTAAATTCAAAATTTTATGCATACCTAAAAACTCACATAGCACTCTATATATAAACCACCTTATCCTCCAATTATAATTTGCATTCACAATCCAACGCCTCCATATACAATAATATATTCACAACCACCTATTGATGCAAAAAAAAAAATAAAAAATTTCTTCGAGCGTCATAATCGTCGGTTTAAGTTACCACCTGGTATTCATCGAAGCATAAACAATTCTGCATTATACATGTACCAATGTCCACAGCGAAACACCATCATATACAAACCATGCATCAACAATCAGCGACTTTGTTGGTAATCCCGCGCAGTAATACCAAGCTAAACAAGTTCCCCATGGAGTCTTATTATACGTTTATACACACGTAGTATACATACACACACATATACGTATCATCGTAACGACTCGTCAAACAGCGCCGTAGAAGAAAACGACAAAGAGAAAAGTGGCAGAGAGAAAAAGAAGAAAAGAAAAAAAAAATAAAAGACAATTCCGCGCAAGTTCCCACGTGCAATTCGTTTTTTATCTTTTAGCAAAATCCACCACCGTCATCAGTATAACCTCATAGGAATTTTCACGGTGCACATGTACTATACAACCAAGCAAATACATATATATGGATATGTATATGTATAAAAGAATGGAAGACATTAGAACGGAAGAACACGAGAATGGATCCTTGAGGTCACACCCTTGAAGACTACTGCACAACCACCTGCCTATAGTTATAGGCCATATCTTTTTCTCTAGAGTTTTCTCTCGCAAAGCTTTCCTTCTTCTTTACTTCTCATTCTTTCCTTTCGTACGTAATCTCTAGTAAAAGAGATCTTACTCTCTTGGGATATATACGTGCAGGCAGTTAATGCTATACTATTCTTTTCCCCCCATTTTTTTTTATTCTCTCACTCTTTAAGTGCTTCCGGAAAAATCGCAACACTATCTGGAAGCGATTTGTGCTGACCTAGCACATCTATAATATGTATATATATGAATGTATTGTTCTGTTTATTTGAAAGACTTGGATGGTGTGTATAGGTATACTCGTTTTCAATTTATTTGAGAAAACTGGAAGCTGCATCATGGACTGAAATAAATAAATGAACGAGACCAAAAGGCATTGACGCATGGGTTAAAGGACAATGGCGTCAGAAATGTAGTGTCATTTTTATTTATGTATGTATTTATATCTTGATACGCCCTCTGACGTCAAGATTTATATGGTGTATAAAGTAAATGGTGTAGGTAAATGGTGTATATGGATAGATAGATAGTGCAGTATAAAAATAAATTTTACTGAAGTATAAAAAAATATCCCGGAGATAATTCATTGAAATGTTCATTATACGGGTTTATACAAGTTTGAACGTGTTAAACCGCGATGATATTTTAATTTTAAATTGTTTGAGAATGAAACTTTCAACTGATGAAATGGCAGGAAATTCTGCAAATGCTTTTATTAACTTTGTCATGTCTTCTTTTTTTTTTCTATTTAAATTTTGTTATCATTCAAATTATTATTGGAGTATATATTAATTTTTAACAGTATGCTAATGTGTTCTTTGTTATACATCAATGAACCAAACGAAAATGCTAATTAAACCGCTTCATGATTAGAGATTATTAACACATGAATATATTTACGCGACTGCATAAGTGAATTAGAGAATGGAACGAAAAAAATAATCATATCTCTGTTTATCATTTTTTTTTTTCACGTGTATGTTTAAAAATATGCTAATGAGTGAGTGTAACTTATTATCGAAATAGCCGCGATAAAAATGAAAGCAAAGCAGAGGAAAAAATTCCGTCACGATATACATATAATTACACATCTGTATAACGAATAAATTTTATTCGATAATTCATTTATTTATTCATCAAAAATACTGACACACTTACATATTATTCATTTTAATCTTCTTATATTTTTATTTTAAAAAATTGTTGTAGAAATAGTAGCGCTTAATATGTATTGAATATTTTTTTATATTTTGTTTTTTTTTCGTTCTTCACTTTGTATTCATTCACATCAACGTACACGATCGATTGAATTTAATCCCATAACATGCTCGCGAATCCATCTATATACCTCTGTACATATGCATGTACATAGAGAGTGCTTATCAGCATGAAAGCTCGTGTTTGAATACAGCTGCGTTGCATCGTTTCTCGCGTGTTCTAAAGAATTGTGACAGTCCCCTGTGGTGTATTTTAACGAGCGTGGTCGATGTAACTGATGAAAATCGCATTCACACGGTTGCTTCTAACCAGCCGCGAACTCCATGCCCACACTCTCGTAAATTATAATTGATTGTTAATTAATGATATCACCAGTGATATTTGATGTGTAATAGACAGACGGAGAGACAGATAGACGGATAAATAGACAGGAAATCTGTCGGTTGATGCCGGTATATCAAGCATAGTAAATATAAAATATTTTATATTCATCTGTTGATATAAATATTTAATTTTTCATTCAAATTTATTTTTTTATTATATAAATCATTTATAAAGACAATAGGAATAATTGTATGAAAGCAATTGAGATGTTTTTAATTTTTTTTTTTTTATTGAAAAAGCGATAGTACACACGTTACAATGTGAATCAATGAAGATGATTGGATATTAATTAATTTGACTATTGTATAATAATACTGTGTATAGTGACCTAAAAGATTTATTTTTTTATTTATTTAATTATTTAATTTTTTTTTATTTCATTTTTTCGTATTATTAATTGGGTAAATGATTTAATAAATGTTTTTTTTTCTTCTGATTTCGTTTTTATAATATATAATAGTATATCACAAATACATAATTAATTTAATTCTGATTTATTTACTGTCATAGTGACTGAGATTGCCTTTACGACGACGCAGTGCTGATGTCCAATTGGCATGATTATTATTTATATTTTCAGCTACAATCGAACGTCTAACATTAGCCCTATATTCATCTTCATAAGTATTTAAGTATAGATTTTTCAGATATATTTGATTATCTAATTCAGACAATGGTAAAAATCGCTTTGAACGACTTTGTTGCTGTGCGTCGAGTCCATTTAATGTAAATTGTTTTGATTTTGAAAATTGTGAATTATTAATACTAGCTCGCGTTGCAATAATCTGTTTATTATTAATTTTAATATTATTTAATGGTGATTTTATTGACAAGAGTTTACGTTTTTGATGTGGGATATTATTGTTAGTAATTTTTGGCTCGGTTGCATTGCGTATTCTTTTAGTACGATGCTTTGCCACTTCAGTTTTATTTACTTCCGATGGGATTTCATTTGCCGAAGAAGCGTCGGTGGTTGTAAACGTAATGGGAATTTTATTTGTCGTTTGATTATCTCTTATCGTCACTTTAAATGTCGTATTCGATGTAGGTGAAATTGTTGTTGATGATATTGATGCTGTTGATGTTGTTGTAATTTTTGGCGATACTACTGTGGTAGCTTGCTCCTCTACATTCAATTTATTTTCTATGATATGTTTGAAAAATGCATAAATTTCACCGACAGTAAATGATGTACCATTTGTTATTGTTAATTTATCAATATTCATTGTTTTAATTAATGCATCTGTATTATTTTGCGATTCTAATATTGATAATTTTTCATTAACATAACCGTTTATGAATTCATAAAAACCACGATAATAATTTTTCGATTTATTTTCTTTATTACGTTTTTTATTATTTTTCGATAATTTTTTATCATCATTTCCAAATTCAGTCTTACGTTTTTTTTTCGATTCTTTACGATTTTGTTTCTCACTCCAGCGTAATGATTTATTATAAAATTTCATTATTTTTTCAAATTCACGTTTTAATTTTGTGAATTCACGTTGATTTCTCACTTCAAAATTATCATGATTACGCGATGAATTATTATTTTTTGAACGTGTCTCAGATAAATCAACGTGGAAAAAATTTTTGCTCATTAAATTTAATAAATCATGCATTGTTGTATTCGTACCATTATTATTACTATTCATTCGTTTTCCATCAATGCGTTTTAATTTACGATAAACAATTTTCAAAAAATCAATCATTTTATCATCTCTAGAACGCGATTTATTTTTATGCATCGAATGTTTCTTTCGCGTAAATAAATTATCAATCGTTAAATTAAAATTATCCTCATGATTTTTTATTTCACTATTTTTATCCAAAACATCACTATTATTTAATTTACTACGAGTTTCATTATTCAATAATAAATTTATCGTTATATTATCTCCACCACCAATATTAATTATCCCTAATTCACCATCATGCAATTCACTCTCTTGTGTTTTTTCCAATTCCATGTGAAGTAATTTCTTACCAACTCGTCTAAAAAATTCAATAAACTTCTTGAAGTTAGTTGCATTATTGATACTCGATTGAATTGAATTGTCATTGTCAATAGAACGACGTCGTCTGCTCCATCTTATTCGCGGATGTTGACCAGGAAGACAGCGAGGAAGTTCTTTTGGACTCCAATTGCCACCAATGCACGTAGCTCCAGTTGGACCTTCATTCAATACATAACCCTTCTTGCAATCATACATTATTTGTTTATTGTTCGGAACTTTTTTCACATAAGGACGATAATCATAAACCCCCATATTTCCAACCAACAATACTTTTCCATTTTCAACATAACCCGGAAATGCACAATAAACTTCAACGCAATGGGGAATATCACCGATCCATGTACCATAATGACATTCGACATGTTTTGATGTATTATTAGGTCCCCCACCGACTAAAGTAAATCCATCTTTGCATTTAAAAATAGCTCGCATACCGTGATTCATTTTCGGCGCGATTACCATACCGTTTTTCGGCGATTTTGGCATTTGTTTACATCTCGCTGGTGAACAGTTTGGAATAATTGACCATGTGCCATTATTACATACAACAGGTGTATTATTTGTGGCGAATTCATAATCTTTTACGCAATGAACATTTAATCGTTCTCCATGTTCAACAATTGTAACATTATTGATATGATCTGAGTCATGAGTTATTGCAACGGAAATATTTCCTTTTTCTATTTGTGGTATAATGCATGGCGCAAGGCAATGTGGTAATGGATAACGCCATTTACCATCTTTTTGACATACGGATGATGTATTACCTTCGAGTTTCATGTGCTCGTTGCAACGGAAGATGATACTTGCACCTAGTCCCGTACCTTTAAACATATGAAAACGAAAAAAAAA
>JAQQBR010000005.1:3849148-3865716 GCA_030347285.1 Microctonus hyperodae
CCTTCATCGTGGCTGCCAAGCGAAAAATTGCAAAAAAAAATGTGTATATATGTACGACCGCACAAGTAAAGCGGTAGTTTTCCTGTGGAGAACATAAAAAAAAATAGCTGTCTTACCTTGTCCTTGAAATTAATATCGTTGCGGTGTATATAGACGCGATTTTCAGGAGCCTGTTTTTTTTTTTCGTCATGCTGATATATTTCTTGTGTAAATAATGCAATATTATATACAATATATATATATAGCAAAACTTGTATTTTATTTTTTGGGGAAACAAAAATTTTTTTGTGAAACCGAGAAAATTCATTCAGTTGAAGGTTGATTTTCTTTTTCAAAAATAATTCTAGATTTTATTGTGATATTTTATTCAATGAATTTATTATATTTATTCATCATTAAATATATAAATATATATTTTAATAATTATGAAATACATTTATTAATAAGAATTTCGAAAATAAAACTCATTATTGAACATACTAAACCAATTGCTAACAAACAAAAAGCAAAAATTAAATCTTCGATGTTTATTGGACGATATTTAGCTTTAGTTGAATTAGTCTCAGTGATATTTAATTTTTTTAATGGTAATATCAGCGCTTGTTGACGCCAAAATGCTAAAAATCCACCTTCCATTAATTTTGATGATATAACATCGACCCGGTTAATTAACGGCCATTCATGACGAGTCCAATATACAAGATATTCATCATTAATAATTGAGAATGATAGATACAATCGATATTTAACTGCGACTGGTACCATAGGTGCTATTGGTCCAACACACGCTGATGTGACATAATTAACAACATTGTAATAGCAATCATCCCTCGATAATATTTTTAATTTATTTATTTTACCCTGCGTCCAATCGAAAGATTTTTCTGCAACATAGTCAGGAATATACACGTCGTAATCGAACTCAACCAAATCATCAACTGTTGTGATATAACGTCGCTCAGGTTGGGTTAAAAATGCTGATAATTTACTTGTAAATGTTGCATTTAATATTAATATTAAAATAAATATTCCAAAAAAATATATTCTCACTGATTGTCGATTAATTGATCGTAAAAATCCATTTGTTAATATTAAACGTAATATTTCAAAGAATGCCGATGCAATGCCACGTTTTTTGTAAATTAATTGTACAATAAATGACATAAATAGTGATAAGATAGTGAGTAAAATTACACCGATACTGTAGAAACGTAAAATTTTTTTATATGGCGGTATTGTTTTACGAAATTGCGTTAATATACCAGAACTACCGATTCTCAATGGATAAGTGGTGGTTAAATTATATGAAAATCTTATTGCTCTGCTGTGCATTGCAATATCAGATGTTTCATCGACAAGTGATTTTAAAAATCCCATTGGTTTTCCATCACTCCAATAACCCACTTCGTCATAACGTACAGCAATTGTGACATTTAATTTTTCAAAGATATTTCTAAAATAAATTGCATGCTCAAATTCTAAAGTGTCTATTAAATTGCATATTTTATATTCTTTGTAGGTTATATTTGTTTCTTTTGCTCCCTTGGCATTTGCGATCCCATGAATTTTATAACCATCCAAAAATTGTGACTTGTCGAATTTAAAACAGCCACAAATATTCTCATCTGTGAATAATTATATTAAATTAAATCAAATCATGTAATGTATATTTTTAATTTTAATTGGAAGAAGAAAAATTATTTCATATACATTTATCTTTACTGTATTGTTGAGTGTATAAATTCCAATGGTCATTTAATTTTTCAACATCATTCACTTGTCGCCAGGGATAAGGTGCACGATTTGTAAAAGGATTATGAGTAAAAATTTCTACATTATCATTGAATTGATATAGAAATAATGCAGATAGTATATTCATTTTCCACATTAGTTTGAGTACTTCATTAGCATTAATTGTCGATATGCCAATAACAAAAAATAATGCTTCATTATTCCACCATCGAGTAGACTTTAGTGTCACCATAATTGATTTTAAATTATTAAATGACGTGATTGTTAATATAAATAAATTTGATTTTGACGTGTAATTACAATAACGATCACTCTGTGTCGTATAATTGTTGTTGATAATTATTACAGAAGATAATTTGACAGCCAAAAAAAATGAATCAAAATATTCGTTTGTATTATTAGCATCATTACTAATTACAACAGTGGAATTTAATTTTTCAGCGTAACACAATGTTAATATTGAAATCTGTCAAATTAATTCATATACAAAATTATTCGTTTTATTTATTAACTCTAATTTTTTTGCTCGTATTATTATTTATTCAATCTAAATAATTACCACTGTATCCTTGATAATTGAGTCATTTTCATTAACAATTTCTCCCTCAATTATTGCAGCTTGATAAAAAAAATTTATTTCAATAACAAATATTAAAATTAACACAATTGTTTTCATTTTTTTTTCTTTCTTTTTTCTCGTTACCAAATAACAAAAATTTTTTTTCTATGCTCTCACAGCACGTAAAAATCGCAGACTGATGCCAATATATTCCTCATACATTCTACTATATACTCACTATTGTATTCACAAAATAAATAATATAAATAAAAAATAATGTCCGAAATTATTTTAGTCATTATACCATGTACACTATGACAATTTCATGTCAAGTTTATACATATTTATCGAAAAAATTTCTCCCCTTCTAGATTCTATACTTTCTCGCAACGGCCAACCATAAATATATTTTTTTTCCGTCCATCCAAACACAATTTTGTTGGCATCAAAAATTTATTGTTGTCCACGGATATCATACAAAAGGATCGCGTCCGCATAATCTCACTTAATGTCAACATAGTAGACTGAAGTGTTACATTTTTATAGTCAAAATTTAATATTGTGTGAGCACGCACTTTTATTTTTTAGATGTCAAGAGGGGTTAGTGTAATGTAGAAATTCGATTTGTTCGGATTGCCACCTCTTTCATTCGACCACCATCTTGAAAAAAGGGGTGCAAATGAATTTTCGCTATATCGAGCAAACTATTTGCCGCATAGAAAATTTGTAAGAACATTTTTTATTGTAAATTAAATTTTCTAGAACTTTAGTTGTGTAACTATTCGTCGTAGAACCAAAAATAAAAAAGTTATTGAGAAAAATAGCTAAAAAATCTGGTCATTTTACAAAAAAAATGACATGACTAATAACAAAACAAAAGATTTATCGTAAATATTGTTAGATTCTAACTTTAATATTTTCTAATATTATTTATAAATTCCACGTCCACTAGAATTTATGATGTCTCAAACTAACCCTCTCCTTCCACCAATAATAACAATAATTTGGGTAATATTTTAAAAATTCATAAATTAATCCCGAATCGAAATTTCTGTCTACCTTTAACGTCTGCAGTGGGAAAAAATAAAATTTTCTTCCACTTGCAGGACATTATAATTCCAACTCGGGCTTTCACAAAGGCGTGGTACTTATTGAGTGCTTGCACAGTAGCACAAAGTGTTCAAGAAAAATTTTTCTATCAATTTTTATTTACAATAAACAAATTAACCAACTGGTTACGGTGAATTTACAAATGCAAATTTTCTTCTTTTACACACAGGTTTTGTCAATATATACATTTTAGAGTCATAAATTTTTGGTAGCCAATTTTCCGCTGTCATCCAAACTACAAACTTCCAACCCAAGCAACGTATAAATACATATCTACATAATACAAACGTACGAAATTTTAACGGTGAATTTATATATTCAAGAAAATATAACTCGCTTTCAATTATTGTTGAATTATAGATATACAACTTAATCCTTAGGGTGGAAATAATTTCCTGTTTCAATATATTTTACCTTTGTCAGAACTATTCCACACAAATTTATATTATATACCTAGGTACATATTCAACCCTTTAACTTTGGCGCACGCTTGAACGAAGATACTGTATCGTGTTTACCCTGCACAAAGCACGAATTCTCAAGTGGGCGTGACACTGTGCAATTGGAGCTTAATTTGAAATTGAAATTGCTACAAGACACAATCACTGCATTTATACATAGATCTATATACTATATATAAACATATATATAATTTAGAATTTTTTAGAGTGAGCAAACTCTAATGGCAATGTTGAATACTCTTGGTTTATTTTTATTTTTATTCATTTATTTATTTATTCATTTTTTTTTTCATTTTTTTTTTCTTGGCGTTCGCAATTTTTTTTTTTTGATTCTATAATTTTTTTTCCTACTTCAGCCCCATATATTTCAATGTTTATGGGTGAGACTGGTTTTATGTTGCAAGCCATACCCATTGTTTTCGACTCGTGCGCTCTTGTACATTGTGAAAACGAATGACTCGCAACGGTATGAATATATATGTATATGTGAATATCAAAAGTCTATATATACACTGCGGAGCTAGTTAAAAAAGTTTTCTTCGTTGAAACAAGTATGTCGCCATTAGTTTTAAAAATATGTACATAGTAAATATACTGTATATTGTGAATAAAAATAAAGTAAGAAAATATTAAATTAAAATAAATACACAAAAGTGTTTTATTTTTATGTAATAATAAATAAACTATTATCGAATTCACATTTGTCTTTTTTATAAATCAAATTTATAAATATTCGTGTTGTATAATTAATTCAATTAAAATTATATTGAGACATTTATTTTTATTATTTCCATATTTTTATTCATTAAACGTCTACATATATACACACATCATATTTTACAAGACATTTTAATCTTCTTAAATATATATTTACCAACATAATTTTGTGTCCGCGTGCAAGTGCAAATTTTTTTCAATGACTCATCAGGGAATAAGAGGCGTGCACTTACTTTTCAAATTAAACTCCCTTGGAACATGAACATGGGCGGGTAAAAAAGGATGAAAAAAAATAAAACAAAATAAATTGAATAAATAAATAAATAGAAAAAAAAAATAAATAAATAAATAAAATATATACACGATGGAAGGGCTTTTGCTTTGGCATCGCACCAACAGCCGGTACATTCAATTAATCCACGGTTATTTCGCTGGACGACGGGATGAAAGACAGGTATAACATACAGGCATATATATACATATATAAATTACATATATGTATTCGCATGAACCAAAAATTGTGACCGCATGACGAGGAGAGAAATATATACACACACAATTTTTTTTTAATCTTTATATTTTGTATTCATAAATGAATGTTAGCGAATCTACGTAATTATACGGCGTATTATCACTAATTGACACGCTAATTATCGATTCGACGGGCTTTCCGTAATAAAATCCTTTTGCCACCCGGGACGCAATCAATTTTCTTGTGTGTGCACTCAAGTCTCACCGGCAAATACTTTGAAACGACAAATGCGCTTTTTGTTCGTGCATTTGCTTGCGTGAATGTGCAGGTTCATACATGCATCAACGAACAAACACATTTTGCGCCTGGATTTTCGCTCGTGCCAATTCACACACTGATATATAGAGGTATGTGTATGTATACATCATCGACACATAAGTAAAGCATCCGTATGTATAGAGAGTATATAAACTCATTCTCCAACAAACTTTACATCTCTATTAACGGTATTACATAGAAGACAACGACAAAGATGATGCAAATGGGCATGTCTGTAACTTGGAAGTTACTTTTTAAGAGCTAATTCATTTAATGACTTTCACCGTACGATGGTTGACGTATATTTACACATTTTACTATGCATATAAATGCATAAGTATTCAACTCGAAGTGATGTTGATGATGATGTTTGAGCACAGAAAAAGATAAAACAAAGTGAACTCTTATAAAAAAATTATTAACGTTAATTTTTTATACTTGTAATTTATTCTTATTATTTTATAATTTTATATAAACTATGAATTGAATATTTTATTCTCTCGATGATGGATTATGCTTGAAGAGAAAATAAATTTATCGAAAATTGTTGATCAGTTGGTCACTGTTATAATACACACTGCTTAAATCTGTATTTCATGCATGTGTATTACAAGCGTCGCGAAAGTTTCACAGGCAATAAATGACACATGTCGTGCCGCATTCACCGATATTTACTTGTATATATATCTTGTCCACTTTTGGGTGGGTCCAACATACTATAAAGGACAGGATGAGTTTGGACGGGTCACGCTTGGTTTAACTGTGTTTGTTGAAAGTTTCACCGACAACGAATATATATTTTTATACGCCGCCACAATCGATTCGCCCTTCATCATCAATCCCTTCTGATGGAGTGGAAGTCATTGATTCGAACTGGTATGTGGATGATGTATTATTTGCATTATCGTCGTCGTCGTCGCTGTTCGATGGCGTCGTCAATTACCTCTCATTTACCAGCATTCTTTAAATATTATTATTAAAAACAAAATAAATTTATTCTACAATTTTTAGTATTATTTACAATTCGCTGATAAAATATTTTATTTTATGGAAATAGTTAATTTTATTTTTTTTTCTCAATTATGTAATTTATTTCTTTGTTTAAATTTTTATTATTTAGTGTTATGTAATGTGCAGCGATTCGTGTGTTAAATATACATATGGATATATATTTATATTTATAGGCCAGTGGGAAAGGATCGGTCAACCTTAATGAACCTTGTTGTGTCGTCGCGTATCGGGTTCATATATCTTTTATATTCTTCGTCCTTTAAATGGTCATGTAGGCCATATAATGATTTTATACACATAACTAAATTCGACACTCTTTGATTATTTTTTTTATCATTTATATAACCACTCAATGGTATAGTATACATGTATAATTTATATGTATATACATTGTATGTGTTTTTTGTACGTATGAATACAAGAGTATCTTCGCCAATCTCCCCCGCACATTTTTCAAACTGTCAATTGACTATTGGACTGAATTAATTGATAAGAGAGAACAAGGTTGAGAAAATACTCTCTCATGTCATTGCGTGTGCATGTGTTTTTTTTTTTTTTTTTGAATTTTATTTTTTATTTTATAATCCGAAGCGTTTGTGCTTGTGTATGCGATTGGATGGTTGTAGAGAGGGTATTTAATTAGATATGTAAAATTGATTTTTAATTATTTCCTTTTTTTTTTAATTGCAAATTTTCAAAGATGTTTAAATATTCAAATGCTTATATTTTTTTATACACACGCCAGGTGCATGAATATATCGACAGGGAGCATATTTCAATTTTCCCCTTTATTTCATGGACGAAAATTAATAAAAATAAAAAAAAAAACCAGTTTATCTAATTAAATATTAAATTCAATCTACTGAAACATTTGAAATTTATTGGAACCAAATTCGATTTATAATAAGCTCTCATATACAATTTTTTTTTTATTTTTCTATAATTCAATTCGCACATTATTGAATAATTAAAATTATCATATACTATATTTTCTCATTTTTTATTTGCTTTATGAATTAAATATAAAAGTGTTAGTTATTGTTTTATTTTTTCATTATTACCATACATGTTTTTTACTTGCTGTTATTATATTCACAGTGGATTCTCAACGCGCGCGTATTTACGTTAAACCGCCAAGATGCAAAATGATAAAGATGCATATAGACCACGTGTGTGAGCACTGCGCCACGTATAGCAGCTGTTGCGGCGCGAGATAGCGCACGAGGTTACGCAGAGAGTTTAATGTTCGCCTCGCAGCATCGCGCGTTCCACGTATATTACATGCACATATTTATATGGATATATATATATACATATGTATACAAAAGTAAGTATATAGTGATGATACTTACCTATTTCGCACGTATGTGCCGCGGCATATGGCATCCAATGATTTTTCTCAGTGTGGAATGGATAATATTATACAAAAATATTTATCTGAAAAAAAAAAACGACACTGTGTTCATGGATTGGTTTATTAAAAATTTAGACTATGGGGTATGAATATATATATTTCTTTTATATTGTTATGTGCAGGGGATGGTATGGAGTGAAATAAATTTTCTTTCATGGCTTCAACATTGATTTGAATATTTTAGAAATTTTTGCAACGTTGACAGAAAGACGAAGTTAAATCTATAAAAAATTTTTATCACGGCACTATAGTTTTTTATTTTTTTTTTTGGGTGTATAAATTTTTAGAATCTAGTGTTGAGGATGTGTATAAAGGAATTTTTATGAATGAAATTTTCGCATTGTGTTTTATTTTAATCAATAATATATTATCGCTCGATAATTCAGTAAAAGATTGCAAAATTATTAGTGTTTATTAAATGCCAGATTTTTTTAGGTATTTTTTAATAAATTAAAAAATATCCAGACAACTTATAATTTGTAATTATACTCACAGAATATATCGGAAGATTAATCGAAATGTATATCTCATAAATTTCGAACAAAAAAAATTATTTTTAATTTCTCCTAAATATCCATTAATTGAATATTAATATTACACCGATGAATAAAAATCACAGCATTAAATTAAAAAACAAAAATCTATAAATTTCCCCTCCCTCTCTTCTCATACACATGTATAACCTGAACTTGTATAAACCTGTATATGTAAAAAAAAATTAAGATTTAAAGTCTTTTACTTCGGTCATTAGTTAAAAAAGTTTCGACGATTATTCCAAATTTCCATCTACATATTTAAAATTAAATAATAATATAAACAGAAATACACATAAATCCCTATACATTCACAATATCTACACAATGTTATACATACCTATATAGCCAAGTTATTTTAAAACCATATGCTCCGATGGCCCAAGCGTAACCATCTAAATCACATTCGAATGTCGACGGTCAACAATGGACGTCACGAGCGCATCCATCTTATTAACGGATGTTAATCATGTCTTCAACGGCACGTCGTACTCGGGCATTACCACAGCGACCACCTTGAATGTGCATTGTTCATATATACATCTACATACATAAGAAATATACATATATGCATATATGTGTAGCCTGGG
The DNA here is from genome assembly GCA_030347285.1 of Microctonus hyperodae. NCBI lineage: Eukaryota > Metazoa > Arthropoda > Insecta > Hymenoptera > Braconidae > Microctonus > Microctonus hyperodae. The sequence continues at coordinate 3,858,086 of JAQQBR010000005.1, forward strand.
CCACAACAAAACCCACGTTCTATAACAGCAGCGTTTGTTTTTCTCTCTTATATTCTCTTCTTTACACACTCCGCCCTCTCATGAGAGTTCCATATACCCCGATTTATATACCTATATACATACATCTCGTTTGTAATAAGATACTCGCCATCTTGGTATATGTAAATGCCAGCCATTCATTACGCTCTCAGTTGAATGATTGGGACCCTTTGCCTGAGATATACTTGCGCGACAAAGAAATGAATAAAAAAATATTTAAAAAAAAAATAATAACATAAAATAAAAGCACAAACCGATATAAATATTCAGGATATAGTCAAGTGGATTTTTTTTTCACTCAATTATATATAAACAATTCGCAGAAATAAAAAAAATTAATCAAATAATGCGACGAAATTAATTAGTGATATTAATAATTTTTTCTCTTTGAAAAAATTTATTTTAATTTCATTGTTAATTTTTTTTTCTCCGCATATCTATATTAATTATTTAATACCACGTAAAGCAGGTGTTATATACATGTACATATGTATATAAAAATATATACTATCCTAAGTATCTGATACCATGTGTTGGTGCAATAAGATGAACTTTGCCACGAATGCTATAAGGAAAAGAATATAAACATGTGAAGAAAGTATATATATATCCTCAGCTATGTATTTATATTATATATATACTTACTTGCAGTACACATGTATTTATTATAGGTATATAGACACGTATATAAATGGCTATTTCGAATGAACAGGTTTGATGGGAAATATTAACGCGCGGTTAGGGCTATTTCCACGTATATATTCTCGATTAGATAAATGCCTCATAAAAACGAGTATCGATTTCGCTAAACGGTAGATATATATTCTCCTGACGTCAAATAGACCCGGATGAAAAGCCATCACGTGAACTCTCTATGCGATAGCCACTGAGAATACAACCACGAAGAGAGAGATTTTCTTTCATTATATTATGATAGGTAAAAAGATCGTTATCTTATATTCCATGGCGTCTTTCCAATGGAATTCTTTCAAGTGTCATGATCTTCAGCTCTGGATATTTGATTTTTTTTTTTTTCATTTATTTTTAGTTTATTTTTTTTTCGTGCTTATGGCGTAAGCACCCACGTTCCCATACTTGTACATGTGTATTTATGTATATGGATGCAAGTCTAGAGATGTGTTATGTTTTATGAGAGTTGTGTGCAGCTGCCCCGTTACCAACACCCCCGCAAACTCAATATTCAAATTAGCGAACGGGTTCTGTCTCGTTTTTGCTTCTCATCGCGCGAAAAATGTCGGGAGGATAATGAGAAAAATCTATAAGTATTTCAATACGTGTTTAGTTTATCTTAATTTCATTCATTAAATTTTATTTTTTATTCGTTGGAATTATAAATTGTTATTCACATAATTACTCATTAATGCGGTTGTATTATTAATACAAGTGGGTGTAATTAAATATAATCGTTTATAATTTCCTGATAAACATTACACGACGAAAAAAAAAAAAAAAATAATAAATACACTCGATACACAATAAATATAATTAAATTATATTTATTAAAATAATTTTCCTGAATTAAAATAAAATATATTGAATAAATATAAATATTATTAATGACATTAATAAACAGATTAATAATTTGTGAATATAAAAATTCACTGACCTAATCCAATATCGTCGGCGTGAGAACAGTGAACGATAGAAAATAAAATGAGAATAAATTAAGTAAGACATAAAGCAGCTGCTCTGTCTTATTTCTTAAATGAATACATATACTCAAATGCTCACATAAATATATTATTTATACACATATACGGGCATTGAATTGGTGTACGATATTAGGTGGTTTGGAAATGTTAAATCTCAAGTGGGACGATCACTTTTACGACTGTGAGACGCGCTGCGACCAGTGTCCAGGGTGAGCGAACGAACGAAAGGGTGTTAGTTTCACTTGGGTGGTCTTAACTCAGGCGACGTTCACCCAAGAATTAATCGTGAACGTTCCAAGGGACGCAATATAAATTGGGCTGCACGTCGCGCGTGGCTATATTCGACATTTTGTGTATATGTATACATAAAAATATATAGCTATGTATGTGATCTGTTTGTGTGTGATATGTGAGTGTCTTTCTTGGTGGAGTGCCATGGTGGCGTTTTGTACGAGTGATGCGGACGCGCTTTTACTCGATTACAAATGTCTGGTGATCAGGTAGAGAATGAGGAGTGCGGCGAGAAAGACGCGAACGGAGATGAACAAAGTTCTTAGCAGCTTTATCGTATATATGTATATATGTATGGATAGATGGATATCTGATGCTTTCCTCGTCGAACGAATCGCTCCCGGTTTATTTCTTGAGGCTTTGATCGAACTGCCGCACCTCGAACGTATAAATCGACTACCGTGTGGTTGATTTTTTCTTCATCGTTTTCTTCCTTATCCTGATGTCCTTCATTTGATGGCACGCGGCTGCGGGTATATTTATATATGTATTTGTGAATGAATATGTAGATGTATACTTTGATTTGAATATATCAATATGGTATATAAGTCCAGGGAATGCAGGGAAAATTTGTTCTCAAATAAATATAATGTTGAAATAAAAATTTTTTTCATTTTTTATATTCTCTAAATATTTTTCTTTTTATCGTTTAGACAAATATTTTATTTTTATATACATCGAGGTTCAATGAAGAGATAAATTATTATTAAAGTGAAGACAATTACAAATTTATTTTTATAATTAAATATATTTATTTTCACATTTTAATATAAATTTCAGGAAATTTTACGAATTTTAATTTTCTTTTTCGAATATTAAAATTCATAAGACACTTATAATTATAAATAAACTAATTAAATTATATATTCTAGTATTCTAGTATTATTTAAATATACACAAATGTATATACAAAAGTACACGAATGAAACAAACAAGAAAAAAAAACATAAAAAAAGTGTACAATGTGTATATAAACCTTCAATGGCTATATACCAAAGGCATATACGCTTCTATATGTATATCTATCTCCATACATACATGCACATAACATAAGTACACGACATGAGCTCTCATTGCATGCCGCAGTGTCCAACAAATGACGCGCGAGACCATCTTGTGTGGTCTCTCACCTGCGTGGGTGTTTTTTCCTCTCTTCCTTGCGCGATGCTCCACAGTCGCTTTCAGTTCTCTGATGCCTATACGTATGTATAACTTACGCGTGTATATATCCTATCTCACTAAAGACACCATATACAATGTAATATATACATACATACACAGATATATTCATAAATATATCTGTATATACACACAAATGTAGCCTATACAGACAACATGTGTATGAAAGACTGTATCACCTCTGGCCCAGTCACGCGGGTCGAATACAAAAACATTTCATCTTCACTTTTGACCCGAAAGACTATTTATAAATTTATGAATATGTGTGCTTGAGAAAAAAAATTTTTTTTTTTTTTTTTAGTGTGTCTGAGTTCCGGATTTGTATATGTATAATGGCAAAGATCCAAGATATTTGTCCTATGAAATAGTCCCCATGATGTAGAGGTGTTGATTTAGGCAAGGGTTTTTAAAAGAGGAATATATATGTATGTATATTAATGTTATTTATATATTTATCGGAAGAGGAAACAGGAAGTGTTATTACAACAAATAGCAGCAGTGAGAGTAAAATGTCGTTGCCAGACTTTTACATTTCGTTCGTGTTGTTATATATGTATATTTATGTTTATTTGACAATGGGTATTCGTAGGTATTTTCGTTTGTATATATATATATATATATATATTTATTTCATCTTCGATTTTCTTCGAGTGTTTCTGAGAGTTTGTCTATTGCAGCAAAACAGTTTCAAGCTCCACTCTAGTGACTGTGTATATTGGAGATGTGTATTGACACTATTCAATTGCATTGTTCTCATCTTCCTCTTGTATTTATTTTCCCTGCCAATTCCACATGGAGAATAGAGTCTTCAATGCTAGGAAAATAATGAAGAAAAAAGAAAAAGTATTAGATAAATAGATGAATTGAATGAAAATTATTTTTTCTTTTTCATTTTATTTTATATTATTTTTTTTTTCGTTTTGTGTTGATATAATCCAAATGACTTTTATATAATAAAACAACTTACAGATGTAAGGAAGTGTATCTGCAGTTTATCGTGGAGCAATTGAAAGTGTCAGCCGCCAGCGAGGAAGTAACGTCCAACCGATAAGTTTAAAAGAAAAGAAAGGAAAAAATAAATAAGATGAGAAATAAGGAACTTGCGAAAATACTCTTGAACTCAAGTGGCGAGTGTTCTCGACCTGCTAACGCTCTTCAACAACTTTCTTCAATATATATACACACACATATATACATACATATGTATGTATGTATATAAAGACATCATCAGCACCATGTGCGCGCATCCGTTGTCAAATTGCTATTCTTTGCGTAAAGACCGCGCGCACAGCAGGTTCCAACACGTCTGTTGCCTTGCGTCACTTATATATTTTGGGTGTTAAGTAACTCAAGTGGATGAACAAATGTTCTAAATAATTATTCATTTATAAATTTACCTAAAGAAAAAAAAATACAGTGCAGAATTTTATATTCAAGTGTGAATAACTCTTTCAAATTTATATATTCCAAAATAATATAAACTGATTATAAATGTCAGAAGATGTTTGTAAATGAATATAACTTTATTTTTTTTCTTTCAATTTTTTTTTTTTTGAACGCGAATAATTTTTTTGCGTCTAACGTAACCGCCTACACATTCATCTGATAGCGGATCTCAGTGGTATCAACGAAAACAATCTGTGTAGACTTTTTATTGTCGCCCAAAGGCAATTTGCGGCCCTCTCTCATATATACGTTTTCGTTTTATCTTTTAAAGCCAACGACGAGACGACGACGACAACGAGAACGAAAGCTATACGCTCTGAAGCAAACAAGATTCACATATAGTTGTTGTTAACACATGTATGTACTGTATAAAAAGATATTTTTCACATGCATTTGTAATTTGTGTATGACATAATAAAATATTCAAATGTTATAATAGTCCTTCGAATTTAACAATTTACGTGACTTGTTAAATATTATGTTAACGATCTCTTGTAGTGTGTCATGTTACGTTGTTATTAAAATGTTTAATGATTAATTTATTATTCTATTTATATGTATATTTAATCCGCCGTTGAATATTCTACGTAAAAACTAAACGGAAATGGAAACTAAAATAGAGAAGTGAAAAACTAAACAAGGGTGTTTATCGATATATTTTATGAATGTACTTTATATTTAAAGAGGATTCTCTCTAGAGATACTTTTAGATACATAGTATGTGCACACTGATTTACATATACAGTACGAATACATATATGTTTACATTTATGTATATACAGGTTGACAAAGTTATACCGCCGATCGTTACTGGCGCAAACTGTTTTGCCTCCAACGCTCATGCGCACCATTACTATAAATTTATATAACAATCGCCATGTTATATTTATCTGCATTTATTCATTGTAACAGCACGTGAGTGTATTAAAAATTTACAGCAACAATGCATTATTACAAGTTTAATAATGAAAATAAATTATTGAAACAACGTAAATTTTTCCATTGACATAATAAAATAATTTTACGTAAATTTTTTATTCATCTATAAATTTTATTTTTGTATTACAAATTATTAAACATAATAATTAAGAATTTCCCTCATTAAATATAATTATTTAAAAGATCATAGAGGATTTATTTTTTAATGATTTATTTAATTTATTGTATCATATACATTGCACGTGCAACTTTACACGAAGTGTTTTTAAAACCGGTAATGAAGAGAATGAGAGAAACGAAAAATCAGTATTCACAGAATGGATCGTGAGAGTATATAGTCAATGCATAAATTTCCCTGAGTCGAGTTTCGTATCTATTACACGTTGACGATGAACATTCATCGACAAACAGCCAGAGATGTTGTCCCTCACATTTCTCTTTTCATCTCTCAGTACACTTGTTCATGGTACAAGTTTATATACACAAGCACATACTTCTACGCTTTCATACATACATACATGTATATTATAGTTATATGTACTTGGAGAAGGAATTTTGTCCTTGGAAAAGAAAGGTGTATAAGACACGCGCGTGTATAAGGACATTGTCCTGCCACGTACGTCATTTAAGAATGGTCTTATGAGTGCACAACAACAACAACGACGACGACGATGACGACGACCGTATCCAAGTCGTGCGCGTATATATACGTTTTGTTGCCGCCATATTATCTGTCGTACGACACGCGGCAACAGCGTTGGGTTACGAGCACTATAACCAGGATCTGAAAGACAGCGAGAAGCAAATAGGGAGACGTAAGATACGAGAGAAAGCGAGAGAAAAAAGAGGATAAGATAAACACCACTCAGGACAAATGCTTACCCACACTGAACTCTGCGATAGGATACAAGTTTTTTATGGCTTTTTTTTTATTTTCGTCGGCTATTAAGTATACTCACAATGGCATTTTTGGCTGATTCATCAACTGTTCTATAAGTAAGGAAAAGCATTATTATTTTTTGTTTCTTTATTATCCAACATTTTTCACAGGTTTATGGACACTTTGATGTTTCGTGTCCTCTGTACGTCACAAAATCAATTTTAGATATCGATATATATATATATGAAATTAAAGAGCACCCTTTGACGCACAAAAAAAGACCATATTTATTTATATTATAAATATTTTTCAACGAGTTATGAGGTAATTAATGTGAATCAAATTTAATTTTATTTCACTCTTTTGGTATTATGAAAAAAATCATTGTTCGATCAGTCAATCATCTTTGTATCTGTTTATTCCAATAATAGAGGGACATTGAGTGTAGGAGGATGTGCATATGTACTTGAATGGAAGGTTGTTGGATGATGATGGACTGACCATCTGTCGTTTGACAATAATGATAATAATAAATGCTTCCTGACAGACATTATGGACAAGTGGTAAACGAATGGAGCCTTATAAGGCTGTCCATTGTTGGACAGTGTATAAATGTATACAACACGAGATGTCTCGCATGCAAATGAATAAAAAAAAAAATTGATATTGATATTAATAAAAAATAAATAATATGACGAGTAATTTTTTTTCTTCATATTCAATTAATAATAAATAATAATTGCAGGACATATTTTGTGGCAGGTTTATAATTTATTAAAGCACTTGATCAGTGTGCTGTTGCTTAAATGTTTTTGATCAGAAGGTGAAAAAAAATATATAAATATGTTAATGTGAATACGAAAAATGTTGTTATGTACACTGTGGAGTGATAATCGACTACTTACTTTTTAACTTATCTCTTCAAGTTTATTTATTTATTTATTTATTTATTTATTTATTCATTTTTTTTTGTGAGACGGAGCGTCATCCCCTAAAAGCCGAATCCCACGCAGAACAGGATTCCATGGGATGAGTGTAATATTTTGTATAGAATGTAGAGAGTCTCGTTTGTGTATACAGAGGACTCTGGAAATGGAGATTAGAATCGCGGATGTATTATATCTATACACACGTATTTTATACGTACATATATGTATATGAATGTAGAGTGCCACACGATGTGA
>JAQQBR010000005.1:3879902-3891015 GCA_030347285.1 Microctonus hyperodae
ATACGTCACTGCATAATAATTCAGTGATAACACAAGTATTCAAATGGAATTATTTCATCAGTTTTATGAAATAAATATAAATTTGAATAAAAATAAATATTATACATAAAACATTATCTTGTCGAGGGTGAATTAACTTTAACTAAATAAATTAAAATATATAGTATGATAATTTATGGAAAAATTAACATTGAATAGCTTGCTGTATATCTACAGAATTTAAATTTTACAATTTAATATAATAAGAATGAATATTTCTATTCAATATTAAATTGTATTTCGCGTAGTATAATTATTGAATTATTCTGTTCCATTTGTTCCTTTGTTTCGCAAATCAAGAATTTAAAAGCTAAAGAAAGGGAAAAGAAAAAAAAAAAGGAAAATGAATAAAAAAAGATTGAAAAATGTTTTAATATTTCAAGACACACTCGCCAATTCTCGTGACTTCAAGAGGAAAAATGTAAATTAAAGGATGGATAAAAGATTTAACGAGCTCATTGACTTTCACTTGAGTTTCAATTTTATTTTGTCCCTTTCTCTACCGCTTTCTTTGCATTTGAAATGAATTTATATGTATACTATATACGAATATATAATACGGATGCGTTGAATGAATAAGAGATGATGAAGGGAAACTGAAAAATAAAAAATAAAATACAAATGTATGTATAAAAATAAAACAGAAATCAAATAATAATAAAGTGCTCGTTAAATCAAAGGATGGCATTGAGTTCTATATAAATTTTCAAGAATATAAGTGAAGCTTTGTTACATCTCCAATTAAGATAACAATCCATCTCCTTCAACCATACAAAAATAAAATAAATAAATAAAAAAAAAAATTTTTTTTTTGTTCCATAATAAAATTTAAATAATATAATTAACTTTCCGAATGAAAATATTTCATTACATAATTTATTAATTACTAAAATAGATAAATAGCAGATGGAAAATAATAATACATAAAAAAAAAAAATTATTAATATTAAAAAAAATAAAATGAAAAATATTTTTATATACAAACGACGAAAATATTTTATCTCCAAGCCCAGAGAAAAATATTAAATGGCACAATGAGCTAACAAAAAAAACTTGAATATACCACATATAACCGCAATATAATTCCTTTGGAATTTCCGCTGCCTCAGAATATTACAATTTTTTTTTCTCTCCTTAGTCTTCTTCTTTGTAATATATATTTTCATGCCACGCGCAACGGGCTGGGAACAGCGAGGGCGTGGATGATGGCAAGAGGAAAACAGAAAGATAAATAGCAAGAGAAAAGAAATAGAAAATTTTTTGTATATAGAGTAAAAGGTTGATGGTGTGTGGCACACGTCTCGTCGTCCAATCGCGAATTTCATTGTTCCGAGTGTACATCAGCTATCTTCTGAATCTTCATAGTCACGCTCGCCTTGTCGTGCGGTATCAGCGGGTGGTCTTTTACTACTAAAATACCTTCCACCATTCAAATACACATACCTACAAAAATACATTCACAACTAAACACACGCGTGTCTACAGTAAACAAAAAAGCCACGCGAACAAAACAAGAGCATGAGTCTTTTCACGTATACACGTAACACAATTTTACATTTCAAACCCAACAACAATTCCTCTTAAAATTTTCGTTAAATATAAAAATAATAAAAACGATGATATTTAAAATTATTTCTCTATTATCCACTGCTCATTCTTCCCCCCCTCTATTTTATATCCTACTCCAAACAACAACTGATGTCTCAATAGAGTCAGTAATAACAATATACAAAAAAAAAAATTTTTTTTTCCAACTATTTTCATTCGATAAAATAATTGCCAATTAGTTTTATCTTGATACTTAATTAAATCTAACACATGAGAACACTGTATTACATTACACGTTGATGAAAATTAATACATACATATATATGTGTACATAATGTCAGCGGCGCTTCGAGCATAATTAATTATGCTACATCCCAAAGTCTATATACAGATTATTATGGAACTGCAATAATGTGATGTGTATAAGCGCACGAATATTCAGGAATTTTGAATCAAGATAGATTATTATCGTAATACACCATAACATCGTGCGCATTTGCCATGGGTATATTCGTATATCCGGGTGCTGAAGGTAAAGATATGCTGGTAAATACATATCTCAATATACTTGTATTTATATACGTGTATATATTTAATCTACATACATATATACAAATGAATTTTTACACGATGTGGATTTCTCATTATTCTGTTATGTGTGCAAGTTTAATTAAGACTCGGTCACGTATTTCTGATAAATTGCTTCGAGGTGTTAAAGGTGCACAATCATCTCATCGAGTTTGCCTTAACATATTTATTTAATTTATTCATTATTTTTTATTTTTATATACCTTATATAGATATGTGAGAGAATTAGGTGGGTATTTAATATTGGCATAAATATACATACATTTTATTAATCATTTTGAAGGTAAAATAAAATGAAATAAAAATGAATAAATAAATAAACAGGATGCAAAATTAAAAATATATTTATGTAACCTCAATTGACGTAAACAGCTCATGAGTAATTCAAGATCGATAAAATTATATGTATAATAATCCTACGGTGTAAAGAATTGTGAGAGTATATTAGCTATCCGATTTCTTGTGAGACAAGTCTTCAGGATTATAAAGTGTATTGGCATTTCCAATAAGCCATCGTATTATAGAGAAAAATATATAAATCGCATTCAGCAACCGGACACCATTACAGATTTATGTTTATATTTATAATAGTAAATTTTATTTTTATATTCTATCGAAGAAAATCATTGGGAATAAATCTTAAATTGAATATTACATTTCATGAATTGTTTTTGTCTTTTTGATCATAAAAAATTAAACGTTGAATTAACTGTATTGTATTTTCAAGGATATTATTTCACACTTATGTATTTTATGTATATGTATGTAAATATAAATATGAAAGTGTGAGGATATGACAATGAAATCCTTTGAGGATATTCTCGAATTTCAAATCGGCTTTAAAAACTTTTTCGCAGTTTTAAGTTTCATAAACACACGAGAATCGTCCACGAGGATATATATAAGTGTATTTATGTGCGTTTATATAGGACATTAATGAAGGAGAGAATATAATGTGACGAAGGAACCATTCGGAACTTGTGTATACGTGTATGTATTATTTTTTTAAATTTTTATTCCTGATACTTTTAGGGCCAATCCTTAAATCTTGTTTATAAGCAAATTTGAGAATACTTATACATATAAAGTCCTGGTAGAAAATTATAAACGTGGGATTTGGCTATGTATTCTTGTGAAAATCTTTTGCCGCACGTGTGTATATACAGTGTAATTTACTGTCAAAGGATTAACTTCTCCTGTCGGTGAAATTTGGCACTGATCCCTGCCGCAAAATTTTAAAAGAAGAAAAGAAATTTTTTTTTTCAATATTATAACATCAAAATAGTTCTCAGTATGTATATATAAAATTTTTGTTAATATTTCAATAACAATTGAAACAATATTTTGTGACAATAATTTATAATCCTTTCATTGTAAAAATAAATTTATATAATTTGAAAAATGTATATTTAAAATTTTCCACAACTGAATATAATTTTTTCTCTCTGAAATAAATTTGATTAATTATTTATATGAATATTATATTTAAATTTTTAAGGTATTAATGTCACTCTGTTCTGTCGGCAGTATGTGGACAAAGTATTATTTGTATTGCGCATACGCATCTGTACTTCTGTAACACACGAACATTTTTTGCCCCTGGTCTCACAGCAGGGGTTGTCTTCGTAGTCCACTGAAGCGCTTTCTAACAGGATTATTTTCTGACGTGAATGTATACGTATCAAGGAAATAGAGTGGCATATATTCTAGGGTATATATATATATATATTAATTCTTTCAGTCCAGATTTCAAAAAGAATGTACCGTGTATATTCATTCCCCTTACCAATAGTTCAACCGTTAAAAATTTTCTCTAAATTTAGTGTACGTCGATGATTAAAAAACAAATAAAAAATCACTCTCAATTTTTCTTTGTGACACTGGTAATTAATCCTCTTGTCACTGCTTGCAGACAATCATCCCAACTTAAAAAAAAATCTTTTGGAAATAATTTTCCATACATGTGTACATATATTTACAGAAGTGTGAATAAATGACACAGCTGTACAATTTAAGTGTTGAGATATAACTGTTCTCATTAACAAGCACATTTAACACATTAAAAAAATTTTTTTTCTTCAATTAAAAAATTTCATTCAGTACAATTTATTATACCAAATCGAAAGACTTTTATTGCATGAAAATAAATACAGACATATTAAATGTATATTTATAGATTGACATGTCAATGAATGTGTTTCACCACCCACAGTAAAATATAAATAAAAATAAAATATAAAAATTTGGCTCTTTTATATTGCGCTCTGTTTTGTGAATATCTGCGTTGTTACACAATGGCTTGGCATGAGGTCCACAAGGTGTTTCTTCTTCGATATACACGTATATACACAATACTTGTGAGCGCTGATGCATTATAGAAGAAGTAGGAAAAAAAAAATCTTTACGAATGCCATCACTAGTTGAATTCTATTAAATTTATATGGTTCACTTAGTTCGAGTCCTAAACACATTCAACATTTGTCATACGACTCGCATTCTGCTTCTCGCTTTCTAATATTGTTACATACATACATAAATACGACAATTCTACGCGTTGACGAGGAGGAAAACACGAAACGCCGCCATTCATCAGTAGATTATACACATCTTACATTGGTTTACAAATATCCTAACAAATGTGAAAATATTTTCAGATTACATGACACTAAAATAAAATCAAATATTTATTTTTAATATTCCAAAGGAATTTTTTTTTTATTAAATTATTTCACTTCTAAATTTAGTCAATAATTAATGGGTATTATTTATTTATATTTTCAATGAATAATGATGATGGTTAATAACATCAACAGGTGCGTGAATATGTTTAGAAATAATATACGGAAGCATAATTTGTTTCTGTAAAAATACAACTCAAGTACAGTGATCTTTTCATTGGAATAAATAATCAATCATGTGATCTTACGTGTCACAATTTGTTATTTATTTTTTTTTCTCATTCTGAGGCAGCCGTGTTTGAAAACCAACTGGCGAATAGAGTCATTAACTGTTTTCAGTAGCGTGGTTGCTCCTGAGAGAAATGTTTCTCTCGACGCTGATTAATTTAACGCATCAGCCATACTCTTGTCGTCGTTGCGCGCGATGAATACGAGAGACATGTTTTTCAACACGAGTTGTTGCACCTAAAGAAACAACCCTCAGTTATTTTACATATCACAATGATTAATCAACCCTATATAAACACACTTTACCTTACACATATACCCAACGAACACAAAGACGAAATTCTCGAATGGTAATTTTCAGCATAAGAAATATATTTCTGTACATGCTTTGATTTTATTTTTTTTCTACCTTCATATAAATATTTCCCTACATATCCTCCATACCAAAGTAATCACAATCTTCACCAGCTGCCATTACAGCAGTTAAAATTGTATTAAAAAAGAAAATGACAATTAAAAAATGATTTAAAATATTTTTTATACCTTCATAAAATTAATATATTATTTTATTAAATTTTATTTTAACAACAAGGAGAATATGATGTGTTTGAATATACCTCTAACCCCCAGGGGGCACCATCGTCATAATGGTAAAAAACTCAACCCTGGGCATCAACACCCACGCGTTTGAATATCACACATGGGGACCGCCATTGGGTCATAAATAAAAACGTAAATTGTTAACCACGGGCTTTTGGTTTTGGCTAGGCTGTTAAATGTTTGAAACAAAAGCTATAATACATGGATATGTCGGTGGATGATATCTTTAATCTACGTTTTGGGTATTTATATGATGCGCGCACATATCACAAAAGTTTTCCCTCCCACGTCTATACTAGCTCTCTCTTGTTTCTCTCACAGCCACCACCACAATCATCATCAGTTGAACTACCCTTTTCTTATACTCCCATCTACTGAGATAATCAGAAATAATTATTATTTGTTAGATAAATATGATCAACGTAGAGATAATATTTAACAAAATTTATGATGACGCATTTTGGCTCAACGATGACCGCACATGCTGCGTATATGTCGATAAATTAATTCGAATGGTGCACGCATGCGGCGATATATATTATACTTACATACACACTAACTGTTTAATACTCGGCACAATCGTATAACCTGAGTTTATAATATATATATATAGTGTACGTGTATATAACTCGAGGGCAAAATTGGGCAATATCAATGTTCTATCATCTCATCGGTTGATTCGTGGATGAGATTGGATTATATATATTTATATATTTAAATATTTTTATGTTGTATATATAAGCTTCACCTTCTCACAATTTTGGATCGGTATCCACCATAAACGCCCCGGGGGAGCACTCACAATTACTCTGAAGTGAGACAAAATTAAATTATAAAAAGTAATACTCAAAGATGTACATTTGTTTATGATATAAATAATAATTACAATGGTTATAATTAAAAAAAAAATTCCAACGATGGTAATTTTATATTTTATTGATACAAGAAAGTATCGATGTCAATAAAAAAATTAATAAACATCGTATTATAATTTAATTCAAACAGATTAAAATTATTTTAGGTAAATTTCATGTCAAAAACTTTTTTTTTTTTCTACACTATGAATTTATTGCGATATTAAATAAATAATAGACAGAAGAAATGTGAAAAAAATTTTTGAAAAACACATGAAATATACTGTAAATGTGTGTGTACATAACATATCAACAGGTTTTGTTGTAGTGGGCGGACGTCACGTCAGTTGCGTTGACGTCTCGTGAAATTGAATCTAAAGTTTAGGTTGCTGCCGCAATATTTTCACTCATAATGTGTATATACATCCACGCACGACTGAACGAAACGACGGTGGTATATGTAATATATGTGTATATATACTCGCCTGAGCAGGGAGGTCGCAAATCATCACCTTGGAGCGTTTTCAACGTTTAGATAGCCAAAGATTACAGTTGTGTGCGCGAAGGAAATATACGCGGGGAAAAAAACAGGTAGTGTATACGTAGAATAAAAGTTTAAGAGAGAGGGGTTAAACTCTGTGTGGATGTATATATATTTAAGTGTGTGTTTGTGGTTGAACATGTATGTATGTTTAATGTTTAACTCGTTTGCCTTGCGCGTTTGAGCTCCCCACAACAACTCCCTTTAGCACTCATTCGAGTTATATGCGCACAACCCTCCAAGCCTTTCTTTCATAAAATATTTCAAAGCATTTGCAACTGTAAATACGTTCAGAGTCCACTTATATATACACGAAACAATGCCCCAGTATCATCGTCCCAACCTGTTTGCACTGGCATGAAGCAAACGCACGTCGGTAATTTATCTTTACTGTGCGTAATGAGCAGGTTGTTAATACGTCCCCGAAGAGAAAAGACGCGTTTATATGTATATTTTTTTTTATCTTCAACCACAAGCCAACCGATATTCGAGTCAAAATGACGTTTAAACAATTGTTAGGCCACCGAGACTGCGAGCGCGTTATATAAATCAATTTTTCATTTTTTACTTATTTTTTTTTTATTAACGGGGATTTTTTACGCTGGTGTTTAAAACATTGTTAAATTGTTTATGGATTTGATTTTTTTTTTCTTTGTCTGTTGTTCAGGAGAGAAGAGGAAATTAATAAATTTTGAGCTGAAATAAATTTGGAATTTTTTGAAATTAATTTTACTTTTAGTTGAATAAATTCGAATGATTTTATAAATTTATTTTATTTTTTTTTGGCGTTGTTTAATTTTCGGAAATTTCATTTTCATTTTTGTGTGAGGATTTTAAAGTATATACATCTGTGTAATCATGTGTGATCGTATAAAAAAATAATATTTGGTTATTTTTTATTGCTATCCGTGGAAATGTAGATTTAACACGCAGAGTTGAATTTTTACGGCCACTCATTTTTTAACATCCAAGTTTTATTTTTCTCTTTTATATTTTTTTTTATCTATACGTATATATACATATATTTTTTCCCAAGCTAGAAACGCAAAATCTCGACACCTTGAAAATCTTTCCACTTCTTCAAGATTATGTTTACAGGCTTATTTAAATTAAGAAGCGTTAGGAAGAAGAAAAGAAAAAGGTTATACGATTAATCCCACCCTGTACATAATGCCTTTTTATATCCAAAGCATTTTTTTACGACAATCATTTGAAAGCATTACGCTCAGACAGGTTATGTACGAAAAAAAAATATCTATATATATATATATTTGAATAATTATCTGAAAGATTTGGTAGCAGATTGTCATTTGGTTAAATCGCTCTGACGTCACTTCAAACCTGATGAAAACATTTGAATAAAAAATTTATTTTAAATGTAAAGAAAAACAACAAGATTATTATCAAAATGCCAGTTCAACCACCGAAAGATTTGCTCAATGACTCACTTAAAGAAACTGTTTTTATACGAAATAATCAGCCATTGTTTCGACAATTGGCTAAAGAAACACATTTTAATTTGAACGAAGTCGAAGGTTTGTATGAAAAAAAATAACTCTTCAATTTTTATCAATTTCTTTCATCCTTTAGCATTAATAAACAATGGTATTATTTATATTATTTCTTTTTCCAGCACTTAGTTTAATTCATTTTAAAGTCTGCAATGAACGTGGACCCATGACGAGAATTCCATTTCGAGATATTTTACACGCCGGTTTTGATTACACTGAAAATGTACGACATTTATTAATTGATCGTGTGTTCTCAGTTATGGATAAACAAAATCTATCGCAATTACATGTTGAGCAATGGATAAAAGGTTTATCAACGATATTACGTGGTACAATAGATGAACGAATTAATTTCGCTTACAACGTTTATGATTTAATGATGAATGGAAAAATAAAAAAGGAACAAGTATTCCCAAGTATGAGAGGCTGCTTGATCAATATGGGCAATATGGGGCCTGATGAGGATCTTGATGAAACAGTCAAGGTAAAATCGATCAGATAATGGTGATTATACTGAGTATATACTTTCCTTGATACATTTTTTGTTTTAATTTTTTTCCTTGGCACACATGAAATGCATTTACTCTTACTACTTACACACGTATTTTATACAGGATATGATCGAGTTAATGTTCAAGACTCTCGATGTTGATCGAGATGGAACTATTAGTAAGTTAGATTTCAAAAAAGCAATGATGAATAATAATTTATTACTTCTTGAATGTATGGGACCAGTGTTTCCTTCACGTGATTTTCGTAATGCCTTTTTTACGACTTTTACGAATAATATTGGAGATTTTTAATGTGAAAAAAAATATCTATACACGAATATATATTTATTCTCTCTATGGAATTCCAATATGTATAATACATAAAACTTATTTTCACACCGATGAACGTACTAAATCACGCAGATGATACATTTATATTATATAAACGGACGCTCCATTAAATTTCCGAGATTGCTTTTTTTGAGTTTTTCTCCAATACAAACTTTTACGATTCATCAAACATTAATAATCACAATGTCATTTATAAACATCGTATCATCCACCTAAATCGTCAATTGATGCAAAATAATTTCAAACAAATATAAACATTTAAATTGAATAACGAAACATAAATGAATAAAGTAAATATAATTCACAAATTCTATTTACTGAATTATATTTTTTTTTTTTCTCCTCAAGTTGTATACATACATTAAATCCACTAGTTTATTCATAAAAAAACTAAGATGATCGA
The DNA here is from genome assembly GCA_030347285.1 of Microctonus hyperodae. Taxonomy (NCBI): domain Eukaryota; kingdom Metazoa; phylum Arthropoda; class Insecta; order Hymenoptera; family Braconidae; genus Microctonus; species Microctonus hyperodae. The sequence continues at coordinate 3,889,735 of JAQQBR010000005.1, forward strand.
GTATAATACCAAGAGATCACCACACGCATATATAAAATTGGGTAAAAGCAAACAAAGTGGTACAATAAAAATAAAAATAAAAAAAACTATTGTCAAACTCTATCTACCGCCGCGCACGAACGTGTTACGAAAAACATAATGAATGTTTGAAGCGATTCGTTGTTATATTTAAGCTTACACATTAGTATATAACATATACTAAAAAGATTTCAAGCAGCTATAACAACAAATTAAAGGTGAAATATCTTGAAAACCATTGTCGGATCAACGGACCACAATATCATCTCGTTATAAATACCATCTCAATCCCCGTGTGCATTTTTTTTTTATTCCACCGATGCAATATACACACAAATGTGTGTATGCTTGATGCATTTCGTGGGTCGCTTCTTGGATATACCTGCCTGATGTGTTTCCAAGTGAGGGTGAGTGTATACACGCAACACACATATTTATTTACATGCGAATGCGAGGGTGGAGATATGATATTGTGTAAAGAGCATAATAATGTTCGTACGCGGATGAAAGAAGAGATTTCTTTATTATTATTTTTTTTTTTCGTTCTTTCTTTGTGGTGGCCGACCTTGTCTTGTAAAAGAATTTTTCGTGCGCCGTACAACGGTGCTATATACACGCCAAACAAGATGGCGTGACGATTTGATGGCATTGAAGTGTACTTGGGGAGGCGCCAGCTGAGAAAATATACCCCAGGCACTTTGACATTGAGCTATTTACAGTTGTATAGTTACTGGGGTTTACATGTATGTACATGTAGGCGATGATGTAAATAAATGAGGGAAAATTTCGGTATTAATTTTGGAATTTAATTGATAGATATATTAGAGAGGAGATAAATTATTTTCTGCATGTTTGAATTATTTTTATTTAATGTTTTTTTTTTTTGCAATTAATGTTTATGGTAAAATTAAAAACCAGTCGTGGAAAGTTGTTTTGTATAAGTAGATTTATATGTGTGTATGTGTTTAAATGATAAATATGCGTTAGTGAATTTTGTTCTCGCAGCAGACATGACAAGGCCGTTATTCATTCGCTAATCCCGTCGTCATATTTTTTTGAATTTTCATGCTTATAATATAACCTTTGACTGTCTTATATTCATAATCATATTCGTATAATGGAACTAGAGAAATAATGAATTATAGAATTAAATTAAATGAATAAAATATTAATGATAGGAAAAAAAAAAAAATTTCTGAAATATTATCATAAATAATTCAACTATTTACGATCGAAAGTATATTATTAAAAAGTATTTTTATA
>JAQQBR010000005.1:3914731-3929164 GCA_030347285.1 Microctonus hyperodae
TGTGTTATAAACTAACATTCACACGGCGCGTCCGGTTTTTAAAACTCGCGCATTTATATTTATCTGAATTAAAATCTGGAATTCAGAGTGGCACGTTCAGATTCGCGTCCTGTGTATTTTTTTTTTTTTCATTTCTTTATTTTATTTCGTTCATTCTTATACAATTTATCTTTTTATTCCGCTTTATCATGACAACGGAAATGCTTGGTTGCGCGAATAGAATTCAAAATTTCCGGATATCTGGATGAACGATACGGAATTGTTAATGGATGATAATATATTAGTTCATCATCCGGTTTATTGCTAAATGATAATGTATCCGGTGCAACCGTGTGTCGTTTATTTTTAAACGATTGAATAAAATTGAAAAGAATAAAAATAAATATATTTAAAAAAAAATAAAAATATGAAAATTATGAATAACGATATGATGAAGCGTGTCATGAAAATGGCTACTGTCGTGTGCTGTCACGGTACGAACTTATAATGCCAATGAGCCGCTATATATATTTAATAATGCAGGAAAATACCTCGGGCAATATATATTCATATATAAGTATTATAAGTCTGTTGAAGATTAAAATGTTTTAACAGCCTTAAGGCTCGTGTAAATATCTTTTCAAAAGACTTATCATAATATATTATCGTAAAGAAATTGTTTCACAGCTAATATCATACATAGACGTACATGCATGTACGCATATCCTATATATAAATTATTTATTTCTCGATTAACTTATATATAGACGGCCGGGATTTGAGAATTGAAATCACCCTTGAAAAGTGTGTGAATAATTGAAATAATAATGGGCGTATAAACACATATAAATTTATAACAAATAAGCAATTTGTTTTATGATATCAGCGGACACACTTGCGTTACGTATATATATTTATAAGCGAATAAATGTTGTGTATATTGTGTTGTCATTGAACTAAGAGGCCGATGAACTTACCGCAAGTTTGTATAAAAGATTTATATATATGAATTCATTTGTTATCATTTGGCAATTGTGTCGAAGACAAGACAGACGAATGAGGCAGGTGTGACCTATTTGTCTCCTGATGATGACGATGATGATGATTATGATGGTTAGTGGAGGTTGATATGATCGTTTCTGTATATGGGGCGGAGTAACGACGCAGACAGTCGCATCTTTCTGGTGCTTAGGAGATTGTTGGCCTCTTTTGAGAGTGCATACGTATATATTTGGCTTTTACAATGGACCCAAACACCACATCCCGCTGTTATACTCACATTGGATGTATAATGGACACCTGCAACAATATAAATTGATTGACGTGATGAATATAAAATAAAAAAAAAAGAAATAATAAATAAAATAGAAAATGAAATATTTTTGTGTGTGTGTATATAATATGAATAAATGTAGATTAAAAATAAAAAATGATAAAAGAAAAAATTTTTGAGTAGTATATAAAAATACAATGTTTGTTAATTAAATTTATAAATGATAAATTAATGTATTTATTATTTGACGTAATTCTTGGTGAATAATATTTTAGAATTTAATTTTATATATTGGGTATATTATTTAATTTATATAAAATAAAATAACTAGTAATTATATAATTATTAAATTTCAGTGTGACATAATGTATGTAATGTGAATAGATGAATGAAAAAAAAAAAATGAGTAAATTTCATTCATAATATTTTGATATAAATAAAAATTATTATATTGAATTAATTTTCTCAAATAACAAACTCAATAGAATTAATTTCACTTCATATATTCATATACATTTATTTATATAATTTTTTCCATCCTGATAATTCTTCTTTTTCTGTGTTACATTCAACGAAACACACGACATTATGAGGGACATAAGGGCAGACGGGTGATGATTTATTTATGAAGTTGAAACTATTTTTTTTTTGTATTATTATTTTATTCGTAGCTTTCTTTATCTAGATGGTTTTGTTTTGCCTGTTTACCTCCATAGAAAACCGCGACGCGTGTCGGTCACTATACAAAACGTATTGTATTATCCATATATAAGTACGTAATATTTATATATACACACATATACACATATATGTTTTATAACAAAAGATTCGATCACGCTCTTGCGCATTGTATTGCAGTGCGCGTGTCTCGTTCGCCATGTACGCGTGACCTCGACTTTTCTTTGACCTGACACGCGTTATAAAGATTTGAAACTGATTAAATTCAGTGGCACACACATATATACATATATGTATACAAATGTTGTATATCATTTGCGTAGAAAATTTATTCAATCGTGACAATGTTCACCCAATAAATATATTAGCACATGTAACAATAATTTTTTTTCTTTTATATCCAATTATATAATACAATCGTATTATTTAAAAAGTCACTATTGAACACACTGTACTTTAAAAATTTATATATCATTTATTATTTATACTGTCCGAATTATAAAATAATATACGTGCATTGTTGTATATTTATTTGATAAGAAAGTCATTTGTTCAGTGTATAAACATATGTTATCTTAAAATTTGTAATTTTCCATTCGCTCACACGATTCTGTTATTGCACTCACACTTGACTCAGTTTTATTTATTCTCACTATCTCATTGGTGGAATATACTTATATTTATCTATATAATAAAATAAATGAAAGATATACACATGTAACAAAAGCTGTGTATACAAAAATAAATAAATAAAATACTACTAATAATAATAAATATGGATGAAATATTGTTAACTACTTAACGGGTCGTAAACCTTGGGATGTATAATTTCCGTTTGACCCCGACGAGGCTAACGAGCGCGTCGTTATTATAGTCGCGGGCGCGCGTCAAACAACTTTGGCTTTTAGCCAATCAACTTTGGCGTTTGTGCGCGCATTCAAATCTGAAATTTTTTATAATTTCATCTACACATATATTTTATATTTATATTATCATTTCAATCGTCAGCGTCATAACCGCAGTAAAATAATATATCTTCACATTTTCTGCACTCACTTTTTTTTTTATTCATTATATCTTTATATATTAATTTATTATTTAACGCAGCGTCATGCGAGTTGATAGTTAATTTAAATGGTGAAATTTACACTTTTAACCGCGAACTATATAATATCTTTAGTGTAAAATATAAAAAAAAAAATCGGAATATCCAATTGTCTTTTTCCTTATTTAAATTGTTGTATGGCAAAACGTATTATCTTTTTATATTTTTTTTTTTCTTCGTCAAGATAATTAAGTCCCAATCGGTCGGTGAAATCGGCTGATGTATGTATATGTAGAGCTCGAAAATCGTCGTTCATTGTTATGCATAGAATGGGGCGAAGTAAAGAGAGAAGGGCAGAGAGGAAGAGTGAGTATCGTCGAGGACTCTTAAAGCCCATGGTAAAATTGATTCCCATCCAACCGTGGTATTTACATACGCTAATGGCGCATCTTTTTGACTAACTAAATATTTTTATTTTATTTATTTCTTTTATTCCCTTTGTTTCTCATCGTCAGCTCTCTTTCTCTTTCACTTTAATACGTCGCGGCATAATTGAATTCGACAACATTGCATTTTTATACATGTATATTTATGCATGCATATATTATATGTGTATATAGAATATATAAAATACAATTGATTAGCACGAGAAATTAGTTTATCCAAATGAAATGCAATCGAAAATACGATCTTTCGTTTACCTGTCGAATCAGTTAACTTTTTGGTGCGTGTTTAATGATCATCGAAGCAAATTCAGTGTGGTAGTATCTAAATGTATCGCGTCATTCATGAAAAATTGCCGTTTCTCCAGTGATTCGCCCCTTGCAAAAGAGTTGCCCACATCACCATCATTTCTCATTCCCCCCCGAGTGCGTATATATTTGTGCGTGTGTCATTAACGAATAAAACCTGCCGCAAAGAGAACGAAAGATCGTCGTCGCAACTTTAAATTACAGGAGGTGACACGCAGTGATTTAAGTTTGGCTATATCATGTCTGTAATCATCATATATTGTATGCTCGCACGCCAATGTGTGGCAACATACATTAAAATATTGAAAAAATAAACAAATTAAGTATTTTTCAAAGAATAATAAAATAAAAATATTAATCTATAAATATATAAATATTGACGTGAAATTGCTACTGTATATTACAACATTTATTATATTTAAAAATTTTCATTTTTTATTTATAATATTTAATTTATTTTTCTTTCTTGAATTTATTATTTTTTATTTCTCTTACATGTGTAATGTAATAAATTTAATAATTAATTTTATATGCGTGCGCATGGTATAAATTAAGGTGTGGGAAAAAATAGATCGCACGTTTTTTGTTATCTTTTGTATGTTCAGTATGTATATACACACTTGTGACAATTTATGAGCTACTGTAAGTATATATATAATGAAAGCAATACTTGATATTATTTGGGTTGAGTGTGTCGCGTCTGGTGGGTTTTCTATATTAGATATTTATACATATATATTGTGTACATACACTAGACGAATAGAAACTTCCTCTTGCTTTTTTTTTTTCTAGTCGCGTATACTTTTTACGTGGTCACGACCGCATCGAAGGCCTTTTTATACAGTTACGCATGACGTTTTCAATAGAACTTATTATGTCTATATTGATAATAATAATACGATACTGCCTTCTGAAATATATATCATTTTATTGTAACCGCATTTATTTTATTATTCAACTTGACATTATTAATTTGTTTTTATTCTTTTAAAATAAACATATAACTATATCTGACTGCGGTGCGCATTGTATTATTTATAAATTTCATCAGTCAATCAATCGATCAAATAATTATTTTCACCAAAGCGAAATTTTTATTTTCCCGCATTTATATTATTAAATTATAAAGAGAAAATAATTTTTATTTTTAATATCTTTCTTATATATTTTTTTTCTTTTTTTATTATTATATTCATTTATTTATTTTTTCGTTTTAGCTTTTCACAAACTAATATGGCGATGGATAAATGAATAATAAAATCGTGGGATGTATAAAAATCATGGGACAATTCAACGTGACTAATGAGCGCAAGTGTGTTTATTTTGGAATTTTTTTTTTGTTTCATTTCCATTTTTATTTTATATATATATATATATATTTTCTAAATACACGCATACTCACACACAATGTGCGCACCGTCGTCAAGTGGGTCGATGGAGGCGTAGGTTCGACAAGATCTCACGCGGCGATTTTACCCACCGGGAGGTACTACTCCAGTGCTTATAAGTACATATATACGCAAATATACGTATATAGCACGCATGAAGCTTATATATTGTCGCGATATACATATATACGTATGCTATTAGCGATCCTTAATAAGTCACATGTGAAACGTGTATGTGTAAACAAATATATTACACATAAATAAATGTATAGAGTGGGTGATGGAATCAGAGTCTATTTTATTACTGTTTTTTTTCTCTTTAAATTTTTTTTTTCAGCACACCTGGCTTAAACTTTGAGCAAATAAAATTTCGCCAGCCACACTGGTGACACGACTCTCATTTAAACAGGTGTACTATAAAATATCTCGCGTGTCGGTGGCAATTTAGGCAAACTGAATCTATAAAAAATAAAAACGCGCAATTTATTTCGTATCATTTATTTTATTTTTGTTATAACTTTTTTTTTGAGTAAAATAATTTTTCTTTTATTTTTTAAGGACAAAGTCGAGCACTCTCTCGTGTATTTAAGTACCCACACGATTTTCTATAGCACACATATCGCCAAATATGAATGTGAAGAGGGCGAACCCACACGAGCCCACATAAATACACATATTATTATGTATATTTACAAATTTGTCGTTGTACATTATTCGTCGTCGTTACATTTGGATTCTTAAACTTGTGGGACGTTTTAGCGTGCTATAATCAAGCGTACACGATTATTTATTTATAAATTTATCCGCGAATTAACTGATATTAAATTATATGAATAAAATCTCTGATCGTAATTTTCATTTATTTTAAATATCTGGAAATTAATTTAAATAATCATATTTGTTCTAATGTCTATTACAAATTCACGAGACTCTGCAAATAATTTTAATGCATTATAACACTCGGTGAAATAATTGGAGAGATGAGAATTTTATTATGTAATATTTTCTGTTGGGTAGAGAGAAGAAAAAAAAAATTGACGCATGGAGGTGTTAACGAGATTCGTCAATTACATTTGCAGCGTGACCATTTTCGTCACGCATCTATTATTCTCCATTGGATGAAGGCGTCACTCGTGTCCATATATACATACATTTTATGTAGATATATACTGATAACTACTTTCATTTCACGAGTAGAAATAAACATAAAAGACAGTCATAATCCGATTACTTGACTTTCTTATTTTACTTATATCAAACAGTACTTAAATTTTTTACACCTCAATATACATATAATATCCACGTCTATATACATACAATACACATAATATACATCATATAATTATATTATTCAAAAAAAAATATTTTAGATTAACTACAAAAATTTTTCTCTATTTATTGGGTAATTAAATATACAAATGAATGAATAATGAATAAAAAAAAATATATAAGGTGACATTTTATTTTTTATTAATACACGTACTAGTTTGTATGTATGTATATATGAATTGCTAATCTATATTCAATAGGCCATTGGGTCTCTTTAAAAAGTCTGCATGATTCAGAACGTCAAATATACAATACCGGTTTTTTGACTGCCGTTGGTTTATTTCAAATCACTCTTCATGTTTCATATACATCCAGACAGACAAAGAATGAACAAGGGAGAGAATGTTGGTTGACTTCGTCTCCACAATAATTTTTTTATATTTATTTTTTTGTCTTATATCATTGTCTTCGATTTATATTTATTTCTACTTAAATTTTTTTTCTCTTATACATTCTCCTGCTCTTTATGTTTCCTGTCGCTTGTATTGTATTATATTATTTTATATTATTATATATTATATCGAACTCTTTGTGTACGACAGAGTTGCGAGTGACTCTATCAAGAGTGCAATCATCTTCAAATATAAATACGTAGGTATAGATGAGGGTGGTCGCAAAACACCAATGGCATTTATACGACGTATTAAGTTTTTTTTTTTTTTTATTCTTCCTTCGTATCTCTGTAACGACTTATAGGCTTGCACGACGTACTCTTTTTTACGTTATCTCTATCTTTATTTCTCTCACTGCTTTCCGTCATCACCATCGTGCACACATAAACTATATGTACATATACATACATTTAAAGTCTCGCGGTTATATATCCCACGCGCGTACTTCAACCCACGTTTTGCTCTCGATGACTCCCCCACACGCGCATTTTCAAGTCACGCTCGTTTTGGTTGTTATATGAGGGACAAAGGAAGGGCAAATAAGTGGAATAGAGATTGAGAATATGTATAGGTATATATGTATAATATATATTGAACGAGAAAAATAAACTTGAGAGCACCATTATCGATTGATGCTTCTATACATAAGGCGTCTAATTTTTGTATACTCGTACGATTTCTCTTGACCAAACAAATTGCTTTCTTTATTGCCTGTCATTGTAAACTTGAATATGATTCTAACGTAGATATTTGTGTAGGTATAATAAATGCATATATAGACGCATGAGTATGTATATATGTGAAATTGTTACATAGGTGTAGAGTTGAAACAATGTTCATTTGAATCGATTTTAAAATTGAATATTTATAGTATGTATAAAAAATAAATGTTGTTTATTATTTTTTTTTATTTTATTTAATTTAATTGGTTCAACATATCGATGTTATTATAATATAAATTTTTTTTTCTTCATATTTTTTATGTGTAAATATAGAAAAAAAAATTTTTTTTCATGCTTAATCTGCTCTGAGTGATTCGCAAATATGCAGTTTAGTCACGCAGGAGATTTACGTTTGAAATAACTTGACTTTTGCACTATGGGCGCGTCATTTATGTATTTATATTGTGTACTGTATGTACTTGTATCGATCATTTATTTCTGATGTCAGTTGTGCTGCGGGTACCCTGCTAATGTAATTGTCTCGACTTTTGTAATTTTTTATATTTCATTTTGTATCGAACTATATTTATAACTGAGTTAAAAAAATTATTCTATTTATGTCGCTTTTTATAATTTTTGAAATATATTTAAAAGCTTTTCAATTTATAAACGTCCTATAACGTCAAAATTAATTAATACAGATTAATAATATAATATAAAAATTCATTCTACTACAGAAATATTCACTAATAAAATTTTTAAAATATTAAAATTATATTATCGACCGTAATAATTATTCCCTATTTTTTTTTTAGTAAAATAAAATATTTTGAATTTTAAAAATATAATATCTCCAATATTTCATACATTTTTTTTTTATTTTTTTCGATATAAACAAATATAAACGAGAGCGTAGTCCAATTAAGACATCAAAATTTTTTTAAATAGAGTTAATGAATACAGTATCGTTCTCTATATATGTACGCAATAATTATACATATGCAATACTTCGACAAAATGCATAGCGAGGAAGAGAGTTGGACTTTTATTTATATATGTATACAATATATATATACATATATGTCACGGCGAGAAACCACACGCGAGTCGAGTACATATATACGGTGCAGCCTCACCAAACTTGGAGTACACAGCTGCCGCTCAGATTTGCCGACGGATAATTGCGTGGCTTTTCCACAAATGGCAATGAAGATGAATGCCATCGACCTGATACAATCCATTGTCCAAAGTTAAATAAAACCGAATGTACTGAAAAATCCGTATATTTAAATATTTTTAAATGCACCGAAAAAATAATTGGACATGAAAATAATTTTTTTTTTTAAATGTGTATTCATATAAGCTCTACATAAATATTTATATAATTAAATTGAATTAATTTCTCATTGCTTCAATTAACATTATATATAATTAATTTACAAAGACGATAAATGAATGAATAAAAAAATTTTTTTTGACAATCTAAAATAGCGTGGGAGCCAAATATCATCAAAAGACAGGTGAATTCGTGTATAAACAAGCGCGTCAATTTGTGTAAATTTTTCAAACGAGTATTTTTACCTATTTTAAATATTATTTTGGCTTGAACGAGTCCAAATACCTGAATGTGTATGATAAAAAACTTGAAATATTTTTCATTTAGTTTTATTTTATTTTATTATCATGATTTATTTTAGTTTTATTTTTTTTTCTCCTTACATCTTCCTCTTTTCGTGAAGCGAACATCTGTTTGTGAACGGCGGGTGCGAACAAACGTTGAAACGTGCGCGCGTTCGCTAACCGATGATGGAATTCAAAAAATATTACCAATTACATGATACAAATATGGTATATCTCACCGTGCTATAATTCCATGTCGTCCAGCATAAACAAAATATACACATATATTTCCTCTTTAAAAAAATTTTTTTATTCTCAAATTGAACAGGTGTATAAATGTACAGATGAGAACGAGAATGAGTTCGTTAAATCTGTTTTATTATCCACATAATTCCAATGACTAGTAGTTAATTCAATATATATTCTCATTAATAAAAAGAAATAAAAATGCTAATTCCATCTCAATCATCATCACATTTATATTTTGAATAATAAATACATAAAAAAAAATAAAATATAAAACTTTGTATAATAATTTTTGCGCAACACATCGTGAGAAGCATACAAAGTAAAATTAATATATATCTGCAATGTACATAATATATACACATACACCGCAATATTATATTACATATCCATACATATGTACATGTATTATAATAAGTATACATCACATGTGCGGAGGTCTCAGCGATTCTTCGACGCGAATAATGATAAATAATGATTTCACATTAACAATCGGTATTGAATTGGCTCGCCCATAAATCAGATGCATTTGTTAGCGGGCACGCCTCGTCCATGACGTTGAAAGATTCAAATATATATATTTATATACGCATATGTGCGCGAGCCAATCGTCTTGAGCTATATTTCAATATTAGTTTAACTATTGTGCTTATACAACTCGAAGTGTTTCGATGGGAGCTACTTTATTTTATGAAAAATAATATCATAATTTATCCGCCACCCCATCTGCGTCACAATGCGCTTATATATAATAATACTTAACTATAAATCGTAAGAAAATAAATAAATAAACATTATGTATATTGAGATGGAATAATAATATCGTCAGTATATTAAACAATTGTCATGAATAAAAATTTTTATTTACGTAAAAAAATAAATCATCGTAAAGGAAAGAATATGAAATTAATGATAATGATACACGAGTGAAATTGAGAATAATAAATAATAAATAAAAATTATATGCATTGTGTATGTGTATAAATAATAAAGTACAATGGCTACAAGTCGATTTATTCTTCGTGAATATTATTACCTGTTGGATATTTTTGCCTATACTCGTCGCATCAACGCGCACGTCGGCCACGAGGAGGCACGAGCCGACACGTGGGACTTGTATGTATAGTCCTTCGCGGACGCTCTCTTCGCGCGCGTCTCCTCTCTATCCGTCCCGCGTCACCCCCACTGTGTGACTCTGGGGTAAAGCTCGTCGCGCCGTCTGGACGCGCGCGTGCATGTATACACACACGCACAAACACCAACACACACGATTCGCTCGCGCCGCGCACGCCAAAGTGCGCCAACGCACGTTCCAAATGCGGTTCAGAACATAACGCGCAACTTTAAAGCATTGTGTGTACTTTTATGTATGAATATAATGTAATGTATATAAGTGTGTGATTGCGTGGGTTTTAGTGTGACATCTACGATTTTCATGATAATAATTCTGCCAAAAATTTTTCAAGAGCATTGACGTCATCTTGGTGATTTAATAACGGAAAACAAGTCGGAAATATTTATGATTTTTTTTTTTTTAACTATGTCTAATAATGTTTCTTTATAAAGATAAATTATTTAAAAAAATTTAACACTTAATTGTATAAATTAATTTAGCTTTATATCAATATTATATTTCTTGCAAAATATTTAACTATATAAATTTATTTCTCAGTTGGCTTCATATATACTATCAATATTTTATCGTAATTTCGATCTCATATTTTTTTTCCGATTAAACAGTCCATTTAGAAAATAAGAAAAAATTTTCAACAGGTGCAAATTGCATCGAAATATTTTTTTTCCTCTAGTGAGAATGAGATCATGATAGATCTAAAAAAAATTTTTTTAGTTATACTCTCCAAGCGAAAACGAAGTAAAATTATAATAAAGCAATAAAAAAAATAATTCAAAAGATGTGTGTGTATATACGTGGTTTTGGCGTGATAAAAATTCACTGTTATACATATAATATAATCCGTCATGTGGCAAAAGGCCAATCAAGGAGGTATATAATCATGGGGAGCTTCCACTACTATATTCACGCGCGATCGGCACCGCGTGGCATCATATACACATATACATATATACTGAAAATGGAATAGAGAAGGGTGCGAAACCACGAACTAGACGAAATAACGTCTGCAAAATTTAAATTGGCCTAGATAATATTATACTCGCAATCCCTTACGAATTCTGCAACATCTAATACACTACACCACTTCCCGCATTTTTTTCACACCAACATATAAATAAACTATATACACACACTTGTATATATTCACACGTAGAATAGAGGCGCGGTAGCCACTCCTATACACGTACATCCCCTGTTGAATTCTTCGTTCTCAACACGAGAGCGAACCCGATGATTATCTTGGAAAAGAAAAAAAAAATTGAATAGAACTGGAAAGGCCACCGAAAAATTGCCCACGAAATACCGCGAGACATTTTTATCGTCTTTGATTTTTGCGCGTTTGTTTATATATAGTAGCAACAAAATGTAATTGCCATGAAATATTTAGAATTACAATGGTAAAATGTGCTGCAATACAAAATAAATAAATAACAAATCACCAAGTGAAATATTATAATATTCTTTCATATTTTTCTAAATGTTTTGTGTTTTAAAATTGATCAGATATTTATGTGAAACTTATGTATTTATTTTTATGTATATTAGAACATTCAACAATTTTTTAAATTATTATATACACATAAAAACTACGCAAGTTTATATAGAGCCAGTTGAAAAAAAAAATTGATTGAAAAAAACTTGCGATTATCTCGCTACAATCTTTTTCATCTGGAATTAATGACTGCTGTATAGCGTAACTAATTCACAATATAGATTGGATATATTTTCGTGTATATCGACGGGATATTAATTGCTGTGAGTTATATAGTTGTTTTTATCTATATACACACAGCATATTGATGTACGTATAAATATAAAAATAAATATATTACTCAAAAGAATTCGAGTGGGCGCGGCAAACATCAGTGATATTTAATAATATCACAGCGTATAGTTTTCTCCCCGGTGTGTATCAATTTCTTTGTATCATTTCAAGTATTAATATTCAAAGATATGAAATTATAGCAATGAAAACTTCACCGTGTAATCTCGCCAAAATCTTATCATACAATTCGCGATATCAAATTATATATAAAAATATATATTTATTTAAACATCGTAAATAATTTTGCTTCATAAATTTTTTATTTCATTAATATATTTTTTACTTTATATTTCATTGATATAAAAATTAAATTACTACCTCAGATACAATCGGAATGTCCCTGAAATATATCTAAAAGGATCAGTAGTTTTTATTTGTTTATTTTTGAATATCTAAATACCAGGTTTCATCACTTCGATGAATTAACAAGAGGGTTGAAAGAAAAAATAATAAAGATGAACGCGCAACTTTCTCTTCAAAAAGGACAAATATAATTCTATTATTTATATTTATTCATACATACCCCACTCTAAAAGAAGTAAAAAAAAATACGAGTACATAAAAAAAAAAGACTCAGGTCACAGCATCCGTTCAATTATCATTCCTGCACATGACCCTCAAGGTGCATTCACACAGTTTAGTATTTAAAATAATGAATAGAACGGAAATTGGTTTTATAATCTCCATGTTAGGTATATGATAATCGTTACGAGAACATAAAAATTTCAACCCCTATTACAAAATTTTCTTTATTGAGATCGTAAAGATTTCATATTGAATTTTATATATATTCATTGGCATGAACGACAACGCAGGTATTTCCTTTACAAATCACTTTCTCTGATTGACACTCAATTTAAATGTCTAACTGTGCGCGTATGAGCGTGTCGGTGTCTTCACCCTTCGCCACGTGATTTCATCGCGCATTATTGTAATAATAAGCATGCAACGTAACACTGCGTACTCACTACAGAAATTATTGCTTCGCCGTCTTATATAAAAATACATACACATAACTATGCATACATATCCCTTTATACAGATGTCTATCTCATGATCCCATGTGCGTTCTATATAATAAAAATATATAGAAGCCTTTATCGAAGTTCCTTCATCATCATCTCGCATCAACTTGTCTTCTCTCGGCCGCCTCCAAACCAAGGACATCGATTATTACATGCATGCATGCATGAGCACGCAGCAATATTAGGGGGGGAAATTGTGGGGCAGGTGGATATGTATATACATAAGTGTGTATGTGAGTGTATACATTGAAAAAAAAAAAAAAAATCAGATCCTTGTTTTCCATTTCATGAGCGTAGAAAATTTTTATTCCAAGTACAATTTAAGATTTTATCTGATACTTGAGATTAACATTAAAATTAATGGTTTTGTTTGTAGATATATATGTATATATAGGGTTGATAGTTTTTAAACAAAGCGTTGTTTATTACTTTATATAATTCACTGCTATATATGTAATATAATGAAAATTTATATTTTTGTTTTTATTAATTTTGGTTGAATTAATTTTTTTATTTTTTTGAGATTTGTAGAATTGAAATTTATTGTTTAGAAATAACTATATTTATAGATAATTGTATATTTTAGTGTACAGGTTTTTGAAAATAACTAAAGTACGCCCAAAAAAATAAAAATTATCTTTTGATTGACACCCTGATTTACCTGCGTTCACTGATTGACATGTCAGGTTAATAATATATTTTTTCGTTGGTATGTTTTTCTTCCTCTTACTTTTTATTTATCTATTTCTTTTTTTATTTTCATTCTGACGAGCACGAATAAGAGAAAATGAGAGAGCTGAGGACAATTGGGACATTAACTTTATTCTCCTTCCATAAAGATGAGTATCTGTGACGTTTTTTTTTTTAGTATAATTCATCTCAGGTCAATTTACCTTGGTGAGTTTTAAAATTGAATTGTGTATTTAAAGGTCAGTTTAAATATATTTATTCATTATTTCCCATTGGGATAAACAATAATTATAATTATATAATGATGAAGCATATAATAAAATAAATCTATGAATATTTTTTTTTCCGATCTTTTACGAGGATTGTGAACTGTGTACAGGGGAATTATTAAATG
>JAQQBR010000005.1:3980574-3990938 GCA_030347285.1 Microctonus hyperodae
GATAATAAAATTATTATCATTGTTAATATCAATTATAATTGAATGTCTTTCACTTGACATATGTGAACTGTTAATCAAAGCGAGTAATAAATATCATGGAACGTGTCAAGATGATTAACTCAAATAAATATTATCCACTAAATCATCATTCAACTGTCCAAATAAATATGTATGTTCATTTATATATATTTGTTAAATATTTTCTATTTAGAACCAACGTCTATATATATACACACATACATATACATTTTGGTAAATGAGATATTCATTAGCATCGATTAAGTAGCTTAACAAATATCATTGAGTAAAAGCCATATGCTCATAAGATGCGACTAAAATAAATTCAACAGCTGTTATATATTTTTATTGCAATATATAATATTTATTTTTCATAAAAAATAATTATCATATCTTCATGCTTATAAAAATAATACAGCACCCTTTGATCAATATATCGTATAACTTATATAAAATAATGATTCATAAATAAATAAACAACGCTCGAATTATGAGCTTTAATCTCTTCGGGCGAAAATTAATTAAGCGAATTTTTCTTAAATTTTTCGTTATAATTATCTCAAGATCGTGCACAATTGCGCGTGGCAGCTGCACAGCGTACCCTTCCGGCAAAAAATCAAGACTATAAACATTATAAATAAATATATATATATATCGATAATGATGTCGTGTGTACCGAGGGATCGTAATTTATTATTAATTTGCAACCATTGAAAAAATTTATTGATTATAAAATCACCGCAATAATATCAATTACATACTTAATTAAAATAATTTTTTACATATATAATTCTCAATATATTTTAAATAAATTACTAATTCCAAACAAAAAAATATTCATAATAATCGGAAACTAATGAATTATTCAAATGTAAAAAAATATTCCTTTTATTTTTTTCTATTATTCATATAAGCTACTTTATTTTATTTATTATACACAACGAGTAGTCTGTATAAACGCGATGAATATACACGATTTTCGCTTTTGAATCCCTAATAACTACGGCGTATCTTCAAAGTTTCGTTAGTATATACATATACACTTCAAAATTGATGGTAAAAAGGTGACCACATATTTTGGCGCGACGTAATAAGTCGATAATAACAGTAATGACAGCGATAAGCGGCGAACTAAATGCTCTTAAACGAGGACTAATTGCAAACTGCATCAACTAACCAACATCACATTGCTCTCTCTCTCTCTCTCTAGCCATCGAATAATTCACCCCTTTAATCTACAACAGGGGATGCGCCACAACCAAAAATTAAAGGACAATCGTCTGGCTCATGGCATGCTCACACCATCACCATACATATACGCATGCACTTATATACAAACTCATGTGGATTTATTCGAGGTTGGGGTCTTGAATTTATATATACACTAACTATGTGATGGCGATATCGTATCATTAATTTACGCGGCGGGTAAGGCAAATCACCAGGCCCAATTAACACGCCCTTTCGGTCTCGGTCATCTGGTGAATGGAAAAAATGTAGAGATAGAAAGACTGATATTACCATCAAGTTTATAGTTAATGAGAGAACACGTTGCAAAAAAATATGATAATAAAAAATAAGAAGATAGAAGAATTTTATTAATTTTTCTTTTTTGACTATGGCTGATTTTAAGAGAGAAAAAATACAACTGCAAAAATATTCACGATACGAATTATATACATCTATGAAGAGGGATTATTATTATATATATGTATGTATATATAATCATGTAAGAGGAATTAAATATATATGAAAGTTAAAGATGTTTAGGATATATGAAAAAATGTTCTATATTTTAAAGTGCTAAGGTGATTTTAGCGATGAGTGAGGTGTTTGATCATTATTCACAAATTGCAGTTCTCGCCCCAAAAATTCATCTTTCAACACCTGCCTGATGAAAAAGTCCACAAACAAGTTGAAACAAGGTAACACATAAAATACCTTTTAACACACTACACATATGTATATAAAAATAAAGTTAAATCTTAGTTTACATCCGTACACTATAATCTAGTCAGATGAAATTTTCGCGTGAAGAAACGCGCCATGATTGTAGCGAATTATTTATTTATTTCTTCATCATTATACTTTTTTGTTTTATTCTCAAAATAGACAAACAATAAAATAATAAATAAAAAAAAAAATTACTAGAGAATAAAATTTAATAATATACAAAAATAAATATTGTTAAAAATATGATTTAAATATGAAAGAAAAAAATAACAAATCACAAATTTTAAATATTATCATTTTTATATAACGAGACCAATTTTCAATATATACTACTATTAAAGTAGTCCAATTATCTATGGAATTTCCAACAATCGTAAATGCCAAAAAAAGAATTTTTTTTTTATATATTCTAAAAAATACATATAAGTTTTCAGACACGTATGCATGAGGTAACAAACACCGGGCCTTGATTATAAACGATTACCCTGAATATTACTTGCATTTTAGAGCTAAACACTTTGGTAATAATGCCGTCGTGCTTTGCATACACGAATTCATCCATTACCCTTAAGGCAATACAGTTTACTGTATAGATAGTATCCCTCAATGCGTTGTAAACATGCTACTATATCCACCTAAATATTATACATAAAATATTAAAAATAAATAAATAAAATAAAGAATTAATTTTATACATTTAATGATTTTTAATCTTTCATCTACAATCTCCAAAAACTAAATTTATTCCCCAACCAAAAAACAACAGAATAAAACGTGAAGAATAATAAAAAAAAGAACATGTATATTGTCACAATGAAAAAATGCCAAAAGTCACGTTGAAAAAAAAAAAAAATATATTTCTCATGCTGACTCACGTCAATGAGTCAAAAATCATCTTAAAAAAAAAAATCATATCCATAAATAAGATCAGTGGACTTGTGGAAGACTGGGTGACACGCCGACAATTATTATCCATCTCGATATTTCAAAACTTTTATATCTACATAAGACCTACTATATAATGATAAACATCTCTATGTCTGTAAGTTTCTCGAAGCTCGCCAACATTATTTCTGAAGGCGTAACCATCATATATATACACATACATACATATATATCTGGCAAGGAGGTCTCGATTTCAACAACGACAAGCTAGCAGCAAAACTCAACGGGACATTTTTGGCTCACCTGTCGTCTGTGTCTACCATCATCGTATAACCACTGTGAGCAATAGACCAAATAGATCTTTCTCTCTCTTCATCTCACACATAAAGACAGAATGAATAAGGCTAATGACAAGGCAAAAGACACGAACACACGAACATAAAATCGCCACTCACCTAAAATCTACTTAATGATTATTTCTTATTCTTTTACTATTTTTTTTCCCCTTCAACATTCTCATGTTCTTCCTGGTGCTATTGTTAGTTATATGAACAATATGATAGTGATGATGATCATCATCATCATTAACATCATGATGGATAGAACAATAGTTGTGTGTGGTGATGGTTAGTATATAATTTATCAATAATACAAAATATATATTTATATGAATGAAGTGAAATCTTTGGCGACTTTAAATAAAAATACCTTTTATATGTATATCTATAATATTATATAATAGCGTATACTTGTATGATGTATAGAAACTGTCTACTCAAGTAATGTTTATGTCGCTTAATATCATCCTGGTATTGTTGGATGAATGGATAAAAAGCATATAAATGACGGCCGGGTGCAAGAGTTTAAAATTACGTCAGTAATGGATTTGTTATAGGCACATCCTTTACGAGGCGCATAAAACCCAAGTTTAATTCTAGTCATTGACGCGCGCGACTACGCTTGGATACGAAGAAGGCGTATGTGGATACCATCCTCTCTTATACATATCTCAATAATTTTTTCTTTTTCCTCTCTCTCTCTCTCTTTCTCTTGACGACTATCTAAAATAAGTTACCGGTATTGATGGGTATAATTTTAAAAGATCCTTCAGGCTAAAAATTATTACTTTACCACAAATGCACTGCAACGACCCGAACAACTTTCTTATCACTTGTCGCCTCCTCCATCAGTTATAACCATCAATCGATATTTATTTATTTTTTTTTTCTTCTTATTTTGCCTTATATATACTCTCCCGACTAACTGATATAAACTGGATGGCCATTTGTGCAGTTTAATACACGCAATTGACGGTGAGTTAAGTAAAGGGAAGTGAGAAAAATGGAAATGAGATGGCAATGAATTGCCGAACGTGCACGATATGCGGAGGAATATATAATAACAAATGACCATTGATTTAAAAATAATAAAAAATATTTAATAAATAATTTAACATTGAAAGTAAGCATAGCAGCTGGTGGATGCACATTAAAGACGAATTTATATATATATATATATATATATAAATTCTTCAATGATGACAGCGCAGCATGATTGATTGAGTTATAAAAAAAAATCAATAAAGAATTAATCATCCATAATTTTCCATTCATTTTTTTTTTTTTCGTTCTGTTAAATATAATTATTTTATATTACTTGAAAATATAAAATATATATTTTTATACTATCTTATATTTATATTCGACTATAAATATACGTATGTAAAGTCAAAGTGTGTGAAGACAGCGAAATATATTAAATGATTATATGCGGTGTGTTATTTATACACTTTTTATATCCAAAGAGAGAAAAGGAATTGCGTGTGAGAATGTTCAATGATGATGTGCGCATGTGCGATGAAACAAACTCTCTTTCTGTACATCAAACATTAACGCAATTGGATCTAGGTAATGACCACTTACCCTGATATTTAATACTGTTCTGTTCATAACCGACACGGTGGCCGCGTAACACGTCTCACATTTAATGGCCGTACGCCACGCCTGTCTGGATTGCTAATTTTTCTTTCAAGTGTGCACCTATACTACACGTTTAAACACGATATTGACGCCTTATATATGCAATATATGATGTACATACTTTATATACAAACATATGTGTATATATTTATTTAAGAATGATTTATTGAATTCATTCAATTTTGATTAAATTTTAAATTCAATTAAAATTCTTTATATCAACGAATTTTTTATTTATTTGGAGTCTCCACGTTTTTTTATCATCTTCAAGGTAAATTTCAAGATTATAACATTACATTAAAATAATGTTGACAATATTTATAATTAATATATTAATAATAATACATTAATATCGCCACATTGTGTTTAAATAACCGTTAATTATTTTTAATATTTTTTTTATATTAATCCACTGGAATTTTTAGTATTACTCTCAACATTAAATTCGATGACTCTCAAAATTAATTCTCTCGAATATAACAAGTATCTATACGTATATATACACATTTGTATAGATCATTACAAAATTAGTGTCGGTTTATTTTCAAAATGAATCTTCATAATTTCAAATCAAACTATCAATTAAATTATAATCCAGAAAAAAAAATATTATTTCAATGCAATTTATCGCATATTTCAATAGCACGCAGGTGTTCTAAACAAGTATAAAGACCGAAATGAAAAAAATAAATAAATAAATAAATATTATAGACATATTTTATATGATAAAAATATTCCATTGATATGTATAATGTCAATCAAATATCATATTTCAACAAATTCAAAATATATAAAAATAAATACAATAATAATAGTAATAATAAACCGGAATATATGCTTTACATAAACTATATGAGAATAAATTAAAAAAATATTTCTCACATCTCAAAAGAATCAATACAAAAAAGATATGTCAATGCATGCAGTAGTCAATATATAGTGTCTCATTTATATTTTTTTTATTTATTTTTTTCTTCTTATTTTACTTTACTTTTCTTCGTCACCGTGGGTGCCTGGACGAATTTACTGCAAGTTGAATTCATTGTTGCAGCAAAAATTCTTCCAGCTGCTCATAATCCTCAAGCATGGATTCTGCGGTGAAAGAGTATGGCAAAGCTTATCGGTTCGGGCCATCGGCGATCGGCCATGAGATATTTCTAACAGGGACCCTTCAAGCCCCTATACGAGTATATACGTATGTATACATATACACACATATAGTATGTAGAACTGTAAGAGTTTATAGACTTCCTTAGATCTCAACCAGATAAGATTTTGCGGCGTTAGTGGAACCTACCACGGGGTAAAGAGAATGTCTCCTCTTATTTTACTACGTTCTCTTTTTCTTTCACATCTTTTACTTATATTCTTCATCTTATATTTTCCTCGCTTTAAAAACCATTGTGCTTATATACATCTTGCGCGTGTCTTTGATCCACCTCATGGGGGTAAACACAGCAGAGTACAACAAGATGAAAAAAAAAAATTTTTATTTTCTTCAGAGAGCGGTCTATTTACTTGTTGCTTTTATATAATGTATTTCCAATATTTTTTTTAACCCTTTTCACGCATCGTTGAGATTGAAAAATAGTTTAAAAAATTTTTCTTTATCAAACATCTCCATTTTTATTGTGATATATATCATAATATTAACAATAAATACGTGATATTAAAATCAAAACATGTGTAAGATTATATAATAGAATTCTTATTTATTTTATTTTCATGAAAAATAAAAATAAAAAATATTGTAATTAGTTGTGATAATTTGTTGTGACGAGAATGTAAAATCGAAATTTGCTGTTTAACATTTTTCTTTTTTTTTCATGCTTTTTTCGGAGAGATTGTACAGGAAGATGAAGTAAAAATGCCGCAAAAAAAAAATAGTGTGTCAATTTAATAGGTAGTGAAATAACCGTATCGAGAGATGTCAGGAATAAACCACGTTACCAATGTGTATTTATATAGTGTATAAATCTATATGGTGAGTACATATCGTGGATATAGATCTGTGGTCGGCGGTTCCTATGTAAAAACACACCTAAGATGATTATCTATAATCTATATATACATATAGTTGTAACACAAAATTTTCTGTCACGTCGCAACACAATAATCCAATGATTTGATCAGAAACCACGACATTTTTATCATCATATAAATATTAATAATAATATAAAAAAATATAATACTTTGAATAAATTATATTGACATAATTGAATTAAATTATAAACTACATATTTGCAAAGAAAAATTCCATCTTATAAATAAATATAAATTTCACAAATATCAATTTATATTACATATTATATTTTATCACAAATTGCAATATTGATTTCATCAAACGCAATTACTTAAATACAAGTGTATTATAGTCAAGAGATTTTTGTAGTGAATATTGTCAGCTCAACGACAATTTCTTGATTCAACCAAGTGTATCGATAAAATCCCTTTCACAGTTAATTTGATCATGTTGACGATAAAAAAAATGTGCAATATTACGCGGCAAATAAGAATTTCACTATACACACTTGTCGTTTATCAGAAAAGATCGTCTGAGATAATAATGAAAAGGATAATAATGAGGGTATTGCGCAGTAGAGACTAATTGACGATTCTCCAAGCACGATATTATATATTGGTTAAAGTTTAACTATACTACAGCTACTACTATTTACTATTACCACCGCATTGAAATACACCAAACGGTAAAATATATATATATAATATATTTTAGATCCACGATCGCTGATCAATCATCGTCAAAATTGAGTTATATAATCACTAAAACTAAATGAAAAATTATCCGGAAGTAAAATATTGAGTTGGATATATAATCAAGTGTATTATTACGATAATTATATGTATATATATATACACACCATTTTATTTAAACTCGTGATATTTTTTTCCCCTCTTTCATTTTTCATTTATAAATTTATTTTATAAAGTAATTAAAAATATTTTAATGATATTCGTCGCACGTAATAACATTTTCAAATAAATATTTAACTATAAATATATTTCATTTCTGTCAGATAAATTTTATGACGATTACGATTATATAGTAAACAATAAATCAGTGAAAATATATTTTCATCGTTTGGGGGGGAAAAAAAATTTTAAACTTTTGCGTCCGGCATATACAGGCGCGACACTTTGGGGAGCGACTTTATTGCCCGTAAAATCTAACAGCAGCAACAGAAAGCGCTTCTCGTTAATGTTTCACCTCTTCACATTCTCTGTACATTTTTTTTTCTTCCTTTCACTCAATGAAAAATAAAAAAATAAATAAAACCTCATATGAATTATTGTGAAAAACTTATACAGTATATATATACACAATATCGCATTTAATAAATATATAAAAAAAAAATAATATAACTCAAAACAACGTACGTTACTCGACGACATTTAATGTCACAGTAGCGATGACACAAAACGGGTGCGTCGGACATTAATGTCAACGTCGAAAATATCCAATAGTAAATATATGTAATATGTGAACTAAAATATTTTACCGGACATATATCGGGTGTATATAAATATATATCGACGACAAGCTTGACAATAAACACACGCGCGACAATGGCATTATGAAGCGACGTATTGGATTCTCTCTTGACCGTGACCAACATATATACCAAAAGAAAAATATATATATACACATATACATAACCGTATTATTATATAGTGCATATATACATATACAGAGTAGAGAGTATATAGTCCACGGGGTTTCCACTCATGTGCTATCGTTACGGATCTAGTGACTGATCTTTTGGACATCATGGGGAAAGAAAAAAAAAAAGATTGAAGATATATAATTCCTGACATCAGCTCTAACATTAGCCGCCTTTTACTCGTTTCCAGATGAAACCTGTCCTTTTTTTCCTTCCTCCCTCTGCCAACATTATCGAGAATAAAAAAGACAAACAAAAAATCCCCAGTCCAAATGCAGCAAAAATATTTTGCAAATCGTTTTAAATCATGAGAGAGAGAAAAAAAAATATTACATACAGGCAATTTAATACATCAATTAAATGACTCAATTTCTATATTCGTACGGGATTTTATTTCATATTGAAATTGAATAAAAAAAAAAAGAAATATATATTAATGAATAAACGCAACAAAATTGGTAAAATAATAAAAATAAAAAAACAAATAATAAAGTATATATACACGTATGTGTTTTGGCTCTAAAATCCCTTGGGGCGTAGAATATGTATTGAACCGACATTATTTGTCGGAGATGGTGGTCCGTTGGCGCGCTGACAAAGACGAATGGT
This sequence comes from Microctonus hyperodae, assembly GCA_030347285.1. Taxonomy (NCBI): domain Eukaryota; kingdom Metazoa; phylum Arthropoda; class Insecta; order Hymenoptera; family Braconidae; genus Microctonus; species Microctonus hyperodae. Next base: position 3,989,702 of record JAQQBR010000005.1, read on the forward strand.
AACATATAAGTAATAAATTGTCGGCACCGAGGAGAAGTAAACTTCAACGGCCGGCGCGCGCACACGAAACGAAGAAAACACTATACTCGTTGTCCATTCTCCCAACCGGATCATATAAAATTAATTCGTTTCTCATCGACAAGAACCTGACCAACAATCTCTCTCTCTCTCTCTCTCTATCTCTGTTATTTTCTCTCTCCTTGTATATACATTTCATACAAATGATATCAACGAGAGAAGGCTTTGTAAGCTCGCAACTTGAAACCTCTCAACATGTGTGTACTTGCACGATTTATTTTACCATTTGGACGGTTCATGTGGCAAAAGAGTACACAAAATATTTGTGAATGTGCCAATGCAATTCTTACATGTATATATATACATGCATATATATGAAGAATGAGAAGAAGAAGAAGACGTGTTAGTTTGAAGAGATTTAAAGTCTCTCGTCTGTTTGTATATGGACTTTCAACTGCTGGCTTACATATACACAAGTATGATACAAGTACATATTTGTGTAAAAAGAAAAAAAAAATAAACTTCAACTGATGTCGTTATATACAATGACATCAAGTCAACGAGTGGATGATAACTCTCTTTATAAATCAATTGTAAAATACTATTATATATTCAGTATAGTTATTATTAAAGCACACGAGAAACGCAATTTAAAATTGAAATTTAAAAAAGAAAAAAAAAAGCGGAATTTATATTAATTAAAAAATTATATATTAATATAATAATAAACACTGTAAAAAATAAAATTGAATTTATTTGGAGTTTTAAAAATTTTTTCCGTCATAATAATATATTTTTATAGTGGTAATGATATAATTATTGTTGATAAATGAAGGTATAAAGGTATATTTTATTTTCTTTTAAATAAAGGATGGATTAGAAAGGATAAAATGATTTTTTAATAGTCTATTATTAGACGGTGTTATTACATGACATGTGTGAGCATGTTTGTGCTTGGAAATATTGCATGTCTTGTGGACAGTTGAAACAACTAAGATTTGTATAATTGGAATGACGAATGCCTGACAGCTATAAAAAGAATTAACAGTTGAAAAAAAAATAAATAAATAAATATAAATAAAAAATAATAGAAATTACAACATTTCTGAACAAACATCGTTGTCTTCGTGCATTCACTATACGCGTAATATATATTTTAATTTAAAATCTGATGTAGTGCATGTCTCAGTATATAGTAAACACACGTTAATTTACATAA
>JAQQBR010000005.1:4025031-4040119 GCA_030347285.1 Microctonus hyperodae
ATTATCATCCAAAAAGCAATTTGATAATTTGTGAAATAGTTTGGTCAAAAAGCCGATTATTACAAGGAAAATCGCGATGACTTGTCTCACAAACAACTCTTGCGTGATTATGGTGCACGCGAAGAACTTGCTGACGAAATGTTAACAGATAAAGGTACAAACACTGGAATGCACAGAAATTTTCTTGCATCAAAAAATTGAACTTTCACCCAGATAAAAAAAAATGAATTATTCATGTATAAACTTGTGCACAGTCACATGAATCACGCTTTAAACTTATTTAACTATTTGTTTTTTTTTTTAATATTCGTCATTATCCAATACCATGATTGACATAATTTTCATACCGAGTGCAGTTTCCGGTGGTGACATTTATTCATCACGTCGTGACTTAAACGAGGCTGACACATTGGCGACCCTCGAGAGATGCTTTCGCCTATTGGCCAGCATGCGAAGGAATTCCATCTCAAATACACCATCAGCAAATGCCGGTACAATGTTGGGTCGTTGCTTAAATCGACCGATATTTGACCGCATTAAGCACCGTGTGACTCGCATGGACCACAATCTTATTGATGTGATTTGGCCGTCTTTACTAAAATATCATGCATTTAATTTACAAACTCGTAGTAATAATGGCAGTGCATACAGTAATCGTTCATTAGCTGATATTGATAATGACTTTGATGGCATTATCGTTGCTCCTGATTACGAAAGTTATATTGTATTTGGTGAATTATTCGATCCATTAATTAGAAATTTACATTGCGTAACAATAACTGGTGAATTACCTGATCAACCATCACCATCTTTTTTTTTCGACGATGATATAGATCACAATGATAATTATATCGAAGATAATTTATTTACAATTGGTGCATATGACATTGATCCAAGTGGAAAATGTGTTTTAGCTGCGACCATTGAAGCATGTCGTAATCTTGAAAATTTTTCTCTACCATTAACATTAACAATTAATCAACTTGAAGAAACAGAAAAACGTATCACTGGTGTACTTATAAGTCCTGAAATATCATTAATAATGGCAGAAGGTTCAAGTGAAGATGAAGCTGGGAATTATTATACATTAAATGAAGTGATAGAACGACCAAGTGATATTAGAGTACGTTTAGCAGCTGCTGGACTTCTTTCGCCAATTATTGAAACAGAAATGAGTGATGAAAAACGTCTTCATGGCAAACATTGGCCTTATGGTCGTGGTGTTTATGTTGCGGCTGCTGGTGATGTTGCTGTGTGGATAAATGTTCATGATCATTTACGTATTATTTGTTGTACGCCAGAAAATAAACCGGGACAAATTGGTAAAGCTTATGTGAGAATTGGAAAATTATTGACAATAATAGACAAAAAATTATTATTTAAACGAGATGTTAAATTAGGATTTTTAAGTGCAAGACCATCGGCTATTGGTAATACAATTCGTTTTAATGTTATTGCAAAAATGCCACGTTTATCAAGAACATCAGATAATATACGTAATTTATGTATTGTTAGAGGATTACGCGCATTAGATACATTGCGAAGTGATACATTTAAAATAAGTAATCAACAATCGTTGAGTATTACTGAATTACAAACACTTCAGGATTTTATGCGTGCAATTTTGAATATTATTGGACTTGAGAAGGAAATGGTATTGACTAATTCAATTAATATTACGTCATTAATTGTGAATATGTTTAAAAAGAAAAAATCATCAGCACGATTTTAAAGTCTGATTTTTTTTTTAATTTAAACACTTGGAATTATTCTTATGATAAAAATTGATTGAAAAATACTAATATTAAATTTTTCAATTAATATTCTTTACTCTTTCAGAAATTTATAATATGAAAATAATTAATTAATATTAACAATATAATTATTTACAATCAATGAATTACGCTTATATAAAACAACATACTGTGATATAAAAATTAAATAAATAATTAATTATTTGCTCAAATTAATTTCTATAAATATAAATAATTAATAAATATATATTATTAAAATAATTTGTCAATTAATGTTGGAAAGATTTGTGAGTGTTGTCTTTATGTTGACTTTTGTATATGATGTAGTAATATTAAATATTTAAAAATTAAATAATAGAAATTTTGCAATAAATATTATTAATGGCGACTGCATGGATAATTCTACTGGATAATTTATTGTGGTTAGTAGATGATAATAACCATCTAAAACTCGCAATGCTTTTAAAATTCACGCACAAATTATTATTAAATCAATGATCACATGAAGAATAAACGAAGCACATATCTTTCCAACTTAAATATTAAATATTTATAGTAATATACCAAGCAAGATTATTGTATAATAATTGTCAAATAATATTTTTTATATATTTCAATCACGCTTTGATGGAATTGTTGAATTTATAAAAATGCACCAGTGTGTGATATTAAAGTTTATTATTTTTTCTTTATTAATTGGCTTGAATTTATATAAGTATTGTTTTTTTTCTCTAATTGAAAAAAAAAATTATATAATAATTGAAATATTATTGCCTGATTACGCTTCTTAAAGTAGTGAATGATTGTGTGGAGTTATTAATATTATAATTATAAATTGTAATCAATTGCAAAAATAATGACTCTTTAATTTCAATAATTATTATCGGAAAATTATTTATTAATTTTATAGATAATACCGAGGTGGAAATCCCAATATTCCGCGAAGAGGAAGGTCGTTATCTTGCTTCTTGTAAGTATTATTTGTTTACATGATAACCAATATTACCCAATCGAAAAATTAAATATCAATAATTTTATTTATCATATTTGCGTATTTAGCTCTTGGCGATCCATTGATAAAAGGCTTGACTGAAGTGGCAAATACAAGGCCAAAAGATCCTATAACATATCTCGCGAAATTTTTATACAATTTTGCCAGCAAAACAAAATCCGCAAACTCAAATACATCAGAGGTAATTATTATAATGTTCTAAAATATATTCAATATTATTAAAAAAAATATATATAAAAATCATGATGCATTTGTATCAAAAATAAATATTAATTTTCGATTTCAGAATTACGATGTGTTGGTTATCGCAGAGGGTGGACCAGAAATTGACGATTTAAAAAATGAAAATGATGATGATGCTGGATATCCAAGAAGTCCTGAATCTGATACACCAGAATCAGCATTTAATAATACAAATAGAGTAAAACAAATTAAAAAAAAAAGAGTAATTAAAATAATTGAAGCATTCAAGTAAATTTATAAAATTATATTTATTAGGATGAACATGGTCAAAGTATCCTGCATTTCACTGCTGTGCGATCACATCCTAAAGATGGTTTATATCATATAATGCAAGAGAGACAAATCAACGTGGGATATCGTGATGAATTATATCGAACAGCTCGCGATGTCGCTGACGAATCAAATTTCACTGACAACATTGAAGAAATCGATCGATTTGTAGTTTATCTTGCAGCTAGAGGTATGTAGTTTATTTTATGTACATGCAAGTTGATAAGTTATTTATTCAACTATATATAAAGTCCATAAATAATTAAATATGTTTTGTTTTTACTTTTTATTATTATAATTATCATTAGGAGAGACTGAAAAATTAGTTGAACTACTTCTGGAAGGATATGAACCTATTCTTGGTATTGAAGACGATGGTATAAATATTGTAGACATTGCCGCTGAACGAAATCGCGAAGCAACTGTACAATTTTTGCAATCGATTCCGAATTATACGGTGAATTATTATTTATTTTGAAAGATATGTAATAGTATTTTTAATTAAATTTTATAGTTAATTATAATTGTATTATTTTATATGTAGTCTCAACGTGAGGAACTTCATCGAGCAATTCGTGCTGGTGATCTTGATAAAACGAAAAAAATATTTACGAAAAATGGTGGCGGTGGAACACTTTTGGCTGTTGGAAAAAATAGTTTGAGTCGATGTTCATTACATATTGCTGTGTTGGCTGAACACACTGATATCATTGAGTTTATTGCAAAAAATTATCCGGAAACTTTGCGGATCGGTGATAATGTAATATTTTTTCTCAACATAATTTTTAATGAATAAAAAAAATGAATTAATTAATCTATGATAAATTTGTTTTGTAGCTTGAGAGAACAGCTCTGCATTATGCGATGGGTGTACCTTCTGTTGAAACAATAAGTGGGATTTTAATTAAAGCTGGAGCGAAACGAGTCCACAAAGATCTGGTAAAAAATGAAATCATTTATGATTTTTGAATATAAATTAAAAATACTATTCAATATTCATTTATCTGATTTTTTTTTTTTAGAAATCACGTCAACCATCTTATTATTTTATGAATAAAACTGATATACAAAGACTCCAAGAGGAGGAGCAAACAATGCCTAAATAAATAAATCAAACACAAAATGTGAATATTATTGAAATAATGATTAATAAAAAATAACTAACGCCATAGAATTCCACAATATCGAACGACTACAGGCAAAGCCAATTTGATACAATTCTACAAACATGAATACAAAAAAAAAACAAACGCATTTGATATTTACTATTTGAAAAACATAAAAAAATCAACTGCTCTTTCATTTATAGTTAAATCCAAATTTTAACTTCGTCATCGTTGCGATACGACTGTTTTTGTAATTTTATTCTTAGTTGAAATTGTAGTGAGTTTATGACAGTTTGGTACATTTTGCATTTCTGACGGTGTATCATCGACTACCCATGGAATCGGATTTATGTATGACGGTGTGGCTTGTTGGTGTGCTAAAAAAATATAAATATATATTAAATATATAAAAAAAAAAAATTTTCAATTGAGAAAATATTTATTCAATAGAGAACTTACGTAAAAGTCCTTGAGTTACAGGCTTGGGTCGATTTTTTGAATTTTCATACCATATTTTAAAAGCTCTCGAACTTTCCTCCAATCTCTTTTTCTTTTCCTCCGCCCGCAATTTAATTTTATATTCCTGTTCCTTTTTCTGAGCTAATTGCAAAAGATTTTTTTATCTTTATATTTTCAGCTTTATTTTTTTGTCTATCAAAGCTACAAATTCTCAATAATACAAAAATTTTTGTTTTCTTCTTTTACCTTTATATATTTTTTCTTTATTCTGAAACCACTGTCGTAAATACAAATTTTTGATTGGTTCTGCTTTCAACTCAATTTCCTTCATTCGTTGTTCTAATTCAATTTGAATTTCAGCTTCTTTCCGTTTACATTTATCCTCATGTTTTTTTCTTTCAATCCACATTAAAAAATTTTCACGTTGTCTACGCTCATGCTCAGCTTTATCACGAGCGAATTGTTCCTCATCAATTATTTTCCTCACCTTTAATAATTTACCCGCCCGCTTTTTACGCAGTATTTCTTGTTTCTTTTTTTGTAACCACTCAAAGTGCGCTCGATTACGTACCATGGAATTTTCATTAAATTCATAATTATTTGAAAAAGCACAACTGGATATTGACGACGAAATATGAATGACTTTATGACCATTTAATGAATATCTAATTTTTCACGAATAATAATATATTTTTATTGAACATAATAATATATTATAAATAATAATAATGCATTTTTATTTTTGACAAACCGCTGGATTTTTGGTTTTTCATCAATTCTACATCGATGCTCGAATCTTGTCAATGACTTTGTCTGATTCGTTGTAGTAACAAGAGACGACGATGTACTTAATGATATAAATGGCTCACAGCGATATATATTTATTAATTCCCCATGATTATCATTGATTGATAAATTTGACAGTGTCGCTGTCAGCTCAGTAGAATTATCGCAATTAGATTTAATGGACTCGGCATAAATTGCTGAATTAATACATCGTAATTGAATTTCTTTAGTTCCTGCATTTTGTGAACTATGATAATTTCATTAACTTTTTAATGTTGCTAATAATTTTTATCATTATTTCAATTGAAGAATTATGGGGATATACCTGTTTTGATTGCATATAATTTCGTCTACTAGATGATTTATTTTATTTAATTTAAAGTTTGGTGGCTCGTCCGATTTCCCTGTCAACAATAAATCAATGCCGTTTTTATTATCTGATTCCCACTGGTTTTTATTCCAGCTGTCAAAATTCCTGTCATCGGCCATTACTGCTTAACCTTGATCCAAAATCTGTCTGTTCCATTATTGTAACGTATAATTATGGTTATATAAATTAATTAATTATTGAAATAATATTAATTTATTACTTACGTATAAATATTGTTCCATGATAGTTGACGTTATGAGTTTTTTTTTCTTAGTGACAAAATACCGTGCAATTCGTTATTTTTATTCCATTTACTTGGCCATGATGTGATTTTGATGTGGTAAATAATTTTTGGATTTTACCAAAACATTTCATGAATTCAAAATAAAATAAAAAAAAAATATTTGGATTTTGATAAAAAATTCGATAATCAAAAATTCAATTGAGACTGCGATTTAATCTCATCAGCGTTTAATTATTCGCTGATATTTAACCAAGTTTTTAAAATTAAATTTATTCGTAAAAAAGATAAAAAATGAAACAAAAGACAGTGCTTATGATAAAATTATTTTCTCTATCAAATCGATTGTCCATAGAAGGCTTTATTTCTCAAAGGTAAAACTGTATTATAATTTGTGACAAACCTTTAGCATGAAAAAAAATTTCAATAAATAAAAACCATCAGTTTTTTTTTGTCTTTTATCGTTCTGATAATATTAAATTTTTAGCGTTCGCTTCAGTGGCATTATTCTGCCGTGCAATTGTCAGGTACTCTTCAGCTATTTCATCGGATTGAATTTTCGTGAAATACGTATCGTCCTCTTGATGGATATAACGTGAATCGTCAAAATTAAAATATAATCCAAGAACAATATTCAACGCTGAAGTATCGTATGAATGGCAACCAGAGTACCGATACTTTGGCTTTTTATTAAATCGACATCCGGCCGATTGGGCACCTAAACAAATTACAAAGTAATGAATAAACACAAATCAAACAAATTAATGAAAAAAATTAAATAGTAAAATAAATTTGCATACTAACCAATCGGACAGATGCAATCTCTTGTTAATGCACATTGTACCCAAGGTAACATGACATTTTCACGTATTTCACTTGTATTTCTGATAACTATATGTGATGCTCTAATTAACTTTAGGAAGAAAAAACTTTCAGCTGATACATGAAAGTATTCATACATTTTTGGATGGGTTAGTGAACTAATTGCGTGTTTTGTCGACCATGTTAATATTCCAAATTTAGGTAAAAGAAATTTCGATATGTCCGAATTATTTAAACGTACATTGGAATCCATGTACAATATATTTCCTAATGTATTTAAAGCTGTCTGTAAGTAACAAAAAAATAATTAATGATATCTGTATATAATTATTCCAGATGAATTTTATTTATTGTTATTCATTAAATTCATTGATAAATTATACCTGGATGACTAGTGGTCGATAAACGTGCAAACGATCATCTTCAGAATGATTGGGAAATGGATTTAAGTCAAATTGTATAACATTACATTTGGTTGAATTACAATTAGCTCGAAGATTTTGTAAAGCGTCATCATTTAAACTAACTGCATAAATGGCAATATTGTTTGTTGGCAAAAAATGGGTGACATTTTTAATAAAACCATAAATATTTAATTCATTTCCAGGCCTAATTAATGTCACAACAGTAACATTTTGTTGCTTAGGTAATGTAGATGCTGTACTTGTTTGTCCATCAAGTCCAAGTAATGCTAAATATTTAGAATCAGTCACAAAACGTTTTTCTTCAACATCTTTAAGATTCTCCTAAAAAATAAAACATCAGAATAGTATTATTTTTAATTTAACTAATACAGTATTAATTATATCAAATGTATATATATAATGTACCTGGAAGCTTTTTAATTGCTTGTGAGTTTCAGTTACTAAAGTTTGAATAGTAGGTTGATGATAATTAAATGTTATAAATAAAATACTGCTTCCTACTAGACAAATAAGGAATAATAGCAAGCCTTTGGAGCGCATCTCTCATTGTTTAAGTTGATTACCGCAAATGTTGAAAATTATTTTTCAGTTTTTTTATTTAAATAATAATCCGATACTATGATTAATTTGTGTTGTAGAAACTACATCTCCAATAGCTGTCATTATATCACCTGATATTGTTGCATTAAATAATGAATGATTCATTGATAAATTATTTTATTCTCAGGTGGAAGTAAATTTATTTCGAAACTTCGATTTACATCTTTATTATTATTAACAATATTTTCAAATGACAAATCGCACTATAATTTATTTATTTGCATTATTGTCCAAACTCAACCGTCCACACATCTTACGATCTCATCATCTCTCTCTCTCGTGTGAGAGTTGAAGAGAAAAAAAAAAGAAAAATGTTGTTTTTGATATGTGTAGAGAATGTACGCATGCGCGCCATATTGCATATAATGGCGCGTTTTAATAGTGAATTCAAATTATTTTTAAGATTAGTTTTGTTAATAATGAATTATATTATTTATTATCATTTGTACAGAGTTGCTATGGTTATATGAGTTCATTATCATTTTTTATAATACACTGTCATTTTTTAATTTTATAAAATCTTCTGAAGCTTACGAAAAATATTTTAGTATAAGTAATGTCAAATTCCTCATTCAAATTTGTTACCAACATGGCGACTTCTATATTGCAATGCTCATACTCATTTGGCTAAATATATTTTTATTAATTTATCGAAAAACAATTTATTAATTTAATATAATTATTAACGATCAATCACCTGCAAACGATAATACATCATTTAAGCATCTATTGACATCTTTGTAAAATTTCTAATATAAAGGTGCCAACTTTCGCAAAATTTAAATTATTTATTCAAAAATTTATTTAAAAAAAAAGTATCATTCATCAAAGATAATCTCGGTCAATTATCCAAAAATGATTCTACAATCAATAAGAATTGTAATTTAATTATATAATATCTCTAAATATAATATTAACTATTTTGAGGTTAGAATATCTATAAGCCGTCCGTGACAGAAACGAATTATTCCCTGTACCCGGCTGTTGCACTGCATATTTTTTTTCTCTCTTGATCTTCTGAGTTCGAGCAGCTAAAAAAACGTTTTTCATTCAAGGGCAACCGGCAAGGGGGGGACAAAGTGATTATAAATTTCATCTGTTCAATACAGATATTACATACTCGAGACAAGTGTATATTACTCTCTTTATCTCTATCAAACTTCCTGCAAAAAAATCCAGCACATTACGAATGGACAGTAGAGAAATTTAAAATGTTAAAAACAACAATCATATACATACATGCATTACATACATATATTTATTTCATATTTTTATTGTAAAACAACAATGCAATGCATGAGAAATTAAGTTGTTGGTGAAAGTGCGACTTGTCGTTGCAATTGTGAGAGATTGAATATACAAACGACGAAGGTTATAAATTTTTTTCTCAATTTTTTCTCGTTACTTAATTTATCAGTGAACATTGAAAATAAGTGAGAACAAGATACATTCATTTAATAATTTATATATATCAAGTATTCACAACATAGAATTTTTTTTTGACGCTTGTTGATGCGCCAGATACGCCTTTAATGCGAAATATATGCTCTACCTACGACAACGCTGGTGGTGGAGGAGAAGAAGAAGAAGGTGCAAGTACATAATCACTTGGCGTTACACACAAGGATGTCCCTGGAGTTTCTTTTTACCATTTGACTCGCCGCTATTCATTTGAAATGCAACTGTCACTGGCCTTCGCGCACATCTCTAGTCGTGAACGTAATAACGTATCGCATTGATCATGTTCTGATCCCACGATCGACAACATTCAATTTTCACTGTGGTTGCTGATTATACATATTAAATATATTCATATATAAATTGGTGAGTTTTTAAATTAGTAATAGTTGAGTAATATATATTTCAAGTATTTTATATTTTATCTTTTTGTATATTTGTTCTAACCTCTGCTTCTGCTTTTATTTTTATTGTGTGATATCATGACATGGATTTAAAAGTTAAACTGATTAATGCGATTTATAAGTACATGATTGCGACAACTAAAATACCGAAGAGTTTTTTTTTCTTTTTTTTTTTTTATTGATGAGTGGCGAGCAGTGACTGACATTGCATGGTACCGAGATTGTTGGCTTGTGCACACTTGCATTGATATTATTTAATTTCCTGTCTCGAAAGGGGGACAACTTGAAGATGAAACAAAAAAAAAACAATAAGGAAAGAATGAATTGATATCAATATTAACATTACTCGTATGCATATCAGACATCTCATGAATATCTCAATAAATAAATGATTAAATAAATATGTGAATATATATATGATTGTATATTTGTTTTTCAGGAGATTGTGATCACGAATTATATAAAAAATCAAAGGCAAATAAAAATGGCAGACGACGAAAGCACTGAATGGCTTCAAGAGTTGCTTCAGGACGTTCAGTTATTTCAATTTTTCACGAGGATACGTGATGATTTACAAGTAACAAGATTACATCATTTTGATTATGTCCAAACGGAGGATTTGGAGAAAATTGGACTCGGTAAACCGGGAATAAGACGATTAATGGATGCTGTGAAGAAAAAACGTGCATCGCAAAAAAAAAAAAATCTCATTACGAAAATTCGACCGGGTAGTAGCGCTAAAAATAGCAAAAGATCATCGCAACCGATTGAAAATCCGTCATTATTAACATGTTTAATTCAAGATAAAGATGTGACGTTGTCAATTAAATTAGGTGATGGTAGTTTTGGTGTTGTGAGACGTGGCGAATGGAATTCACCAACTGGTAGAACATTACTAGTCGCAGTTAAAGTATTAAAAGCTGATGCATTAACGCAACCAAATGTTATTGAAGATTTTGTATCAGAAGTCCAAGCAATGCACACTCTCGATCATAATAATTTAATTCGTTTATATGGCATTGTTTTATCACAACCAATGATGATGGTGACTGAACTAGCACCATTAGGCGCACTATTAGATTATTTACGAAAGCAATGTGGTCACATATCTGTTTTAACATTGTGTGATTATGCATTACAAGTAGCGACTGGTATGGCGTATCTTGAGGCAAAACGATTTCTCCATCGTGATTTGGCATGTCGTAATGTTCTTCTCAGTTCAGTGGATAAGATAAAAATTGGTGATTTTGGATTAATGCGTGCATTACCACCACAAGATGATTGTTATGTTATGACTGAACACAAAAAAGTTCCATATCCATGGTGCGCACCAGAATCATTAAAAGTACGTCAATTTAGTCATGCATCAGATGTGTGGATGTTTGGTGTGACATTATGGGAAATGTTGACATTTGGTGAAGAACCCTGGGTTGGATTAAATAGCTCAGAAATTTTACGTAAAATTGATCGCGAAGGCGAAAGATTATATGAACCCGAAGCAAGTCCACCGGCAATGTACCAATTAATGTTACGTTGTTGGGCACGTGAACCAACTGAGCGTCCAACTTTTGCATCATTACGTGAATCATTAACGAGCATGGTGCCAACAGTGATGAAGGCGCTCAATCGCTTTGATGACGCTGACAAAATGAATATAGATCAGGGCGATCAAATTGTTATAATTGATGGTAGGCCAGAAAATTATTGGTGGAAAGGACAGAATCAAAGAACATTTCAAGTTGCGGCATTTCCACGTTGTCTTGTTGATCCAATGCGTCGTAAACAGCCTGAGGATATTAGTAAACCACTTGAAAATTCATTTATTCATACGGGACATGGCGCACCATTTGGTAAAAGTTGGGGCAGTCCTCAATTTATCGATGATGTTTATTTAAGAAATCCAATGGAGCCACCAGATGTTGTTGGTGTAACACCAACTGATAAGAAAAAATTTCCATACAGCAGTGCACCGCGCGCAAAAAAACAATTTAATTATACACGATTTCAAAATGATTTACGTTCCAGTCCAATTAAAACGGCAAACACATCATCGACACCGTCTGGCAATCAAGAAGGTAGTTTGATTGATTTGTCGCCTGAAGAATTGGCAATTAATGCGTCATTGCGTTCAGACACAACATGTCGACGAGTTGTAAATATTCTTGATGAGCCTATTGACGCGTCAACGGCGCCACAGGATGACAATTGGCAAGAAGGTGATCCACGAGTCTATGCAAATTTTCCAGGATCAAATTCATCGCAATCTGATCCGTTTGATACATCGCGAGTATTTATAAATCCACCTCATTCACGATATTACAGTCATGTACCCACGGATTCAAGTAATAGTTCTACAAATATTCAACAACCTTATATTAATGTAGGAGACAATGAAGAGTTAACTCCCAACGGTGGAAATAATAGTAATAATATTATTCAACCAAATACAAGTCAATATTCACGTGAATCTAATGAAATTCATCATTATTCAATTAATTTGAATAAAGATATACGTAGTGAGAATACAAATTTGAATGTTAATTCGTCAAATGAAGCAAATGGTTATTCAAGTGATCATTACAGTGAAATTGAAAAGTTAAGTCCAGTTCAAAGTGTAACTAATTGGCCAGAGGATTTACCAGCAGAAGAGGCTCAACAAACTTACGCCAATGTGTGCGCACGTGCAAGTAATTATGCTACATCATCCGGTCCACCACCACCACCTCCACCGTCAGTTGCACCAAACGAGAGTCCACGTAAACCTAAATCGAATCATGATATCGCACAAAATATGAGCGAATTAACAATTGACACAAAGCCACCACAATCACCAAAAAAATTGGACTCATCATTTTTAGCTGAATTGGAAAAACATTTGGGCGTTAAGGAAGCAAGTAAAAATTCAAATGATTTACAAATTAAAATACGTCCACCACCACAAGCAACAAAATCACGATCGCCGCAGCCAAGCACATCGACAAGTACATTACCAGTTAAAATACAAAATTCATTAACGACAAAAAATATTAATGTACGACGACCACAAAGTTCATTTGGTAATTACAGTGGTCAAAACGTTACAGAAAGTACGACTGATTTACTTATTGGACAAATATGGCAACATGCTAATACATCACAGTCTTCTCAACAACAACAACAACAACAACAAAATATTTATCCAACATATTCAAATCCACATGTCATCCAAAATGAATCGCAACAGCCGCTTCCGCCTGCAGTGATGCAACCGACTTTGAATTTATTACAAATAGCTCCCAGTAATGTGTCACAGCCACCTAGTAAACTCGAAAATACTTCTTACAATCAAACTAGTGTTCCAAATGTGGCAACACACATTAGACAAGGCTTCATGGGTAATCATAATTATTATCTACCTCCGCCCCAACAGCAGCAGCAGCAGCAACAACAACAACAATCACAGCAATCACAACACAATTATATGTTTCCGATTTCGTCGACATCCCAATCTACAACGCACAATAATAATTCAAGTATTTCTCATGTGCAAAATGATTTACAACCAACGAGAGTTGCGCCACCACGACCCACACTACCAACGGGTGCTGTATTATCAGAAAAAGTTTATGCTGAATTACGTGAAACTGTGCCAAACTTGGAGCAGCTCTCGCAAAGTGAATTTAATACTCTATATAATAAGACTGTACAACAAAATATATTAAGAAATTTCCATGGATCTACAAATAATGGAGTAGCATTAAATCAAAGTCAAACATTACCGCGAAATTATAATACGACACAGGAGACAACACATCATCCATTTGATTTTAGTCCAAGTTTAAAGCAACCACCGGTTTATAATCCACCACCACCTGCATGGAGTCCATTGAAACCAGGACAAAATGGAATTATTAATAATAATCAACATTTTAAATCCAATGTGAATACAACGCCGACAAATAAACAAAGTGCAAGTCCAAATTTAATGCATTTTACACCAACGCGAATTAATTCAGGACCTAATAATTCGCAACCGTCCACAGCACGCAGTCTTTTGCCACAAATGAATGAAACTGTTATTAATACACAGTTAGCACCGTCAACGTCAGTTTATCCATCAGGTGTTAGTCCACCATTAACTGGCGCGTCTCAGCAATTGGTTATGTCGCTAAATGATGAATTTCGTGCGAGTAAAATTTTAAAAGTACAAAAAGACGCTGGTGATGCATCGCAACGGGAAATACTCGCGGCATTGCAGGCGACTGGATGGGATACAAATCAAGCGGCGAAACAAATTATGAAAGATCGTCAAGCAAAAATTGATTCACTTACGAGGTAAATTAATTTTTATTATCTTCATTTTCTAAAGAGTGTTCTTAATTTTTATTTTTTTTTATTATTGATTTCAGATTAGGATTAGCTAATAGACAACAGTGTGAGGGTGCATTGAAGCAGACGGAATATGACGTAGAATTAGCAGCCTCACTTTTATTGGACCGGGTGAGATAAAAATTAGATGAATAAATAAATAATTATAATTTAAATAAAAGACATAAATTAATTTTTTTGAAATAGTAATTTAAAACTAAAAGTTATGAATAATTAGTTTGTTTCAATTATATAATCATGACGTAAATACTGTTGAATCAGATTCTGTGATATATATGCTATTAAAGGCTATAGGTATGACACTCGTCATTTGCCGCCCTTAAATTAATGAGAGATGAAATAGAAATGAGGATAATATAGCATGTAAAGTTAATAGGTATGTACATATTTTATCCATAAATATACATATGTGTATATGAATAATTGTGAAGCAGTTTAAAAATTGAAAGAGAATATGCAAAGATGAAGAAAAAAAATATACTGTATGTATATTGTAAACATATGATGCAATTATTTTTTTGAAAAGTAGAATTTTTCGTTGCATATGGTAAGATTTACTCGATTTGTTTCAAAAAACAAAATAAGAATAAGTAGTAAAATTAGTTTTAAAGTTGTGCATGAGCAGCAGGAAGCTCTCTTCAATTATATAAACAAAATCTGTTACTTGAAATTAATTTTTTGATAAAATGGAAATTATTGTTCGACACGATTTTTTTTTTACATCGTTTTATTTATTACCTAAGATTATTTATTTATTTTTATTATTTTTT
>JAQQBR010000005.1:4046593-4073440 GCA_030347285.1 Microctonus hyperodae
AATAAATAAATACAATAAAAAAAAAAAAAGGACATACATGTAATTGAATGCAATTGGTGAAAGCTTTCAGTATAAATATCATCTATATGACGATAAAAGGGAATCGTTCGCCAGAGATGGTAATGTCGTTCATGGAACGTTGATTTGAAAACAAGAATTGCTCACTTAAGGTATAAATTAGAAATTCAATTGTATATCCCAGTTGACTCTAGTGTATATTTGTCAAATACTTTCTACACGTTTGATAGACAATTTTTTGTTTATACTTTTCCAGACAGCTGAACATAAAAAAGTGAATGGATGAACAAATGTGTGAAAAAAGTACAACTGCATATTGTTATTTATCAATTTTAAAATGTCTCCTCTTCTATTTTTTTTTTTATTTTATTCACCATTTGAAATGCTTTCTAAACACCATCGAAGTAATGAGCAACACTAGAGATAATTAGTAATCCACGCCTCGTTGCTCTTCAGTCCTTGAACTCATTTTTGCAAATATTTTTCTGTGACAATAGACTGGAGTGTCGCAGTGACAATGTCGATGCGTTACCGCATATCAATCAACTTTCAATTGACTTGGAGTGAATTATGACGATGCTCGGTTTATTTTTATTTGTTATGCTTTTTTATTTTCATGATATGACTGATGATTCTGTTGATATTGTTGCAGACCTCGACCATGGCAGACAATACGAGGATCAACGGTTGAAGGAGGTGTTGAAACGCAGAAAAATCTCGCAAGCACGTTTACGTGAAAGGTAATTGATTGATTGATAATTAAATAAAAGAAAAAAATTACGATTAGTTTAGAATTATTTTTTTTTATTGGTGAATAATTAATTTTTAATTGATTTTACAGAGATGAATGCATTTATCACAACTCGTCGAATAATATTCGACGTGGTACTGTTGAAAGAAAAATGCTCCCAAGATTTACCAGTGGCGATGAAGAATGTTACGTTGATACACCACACACTAAAATTGGGCTTAGTAATTATGGCCATCTGAAAATTGATTATACAAACAGTTGGAATTCATTACACCGTAAAATATCTAAATAAATTTGGGCATGTTAATATTAATATTATATTTAATTCGTTAATTGTATATAATTATTGATTGATTATATTATTGTAATGAAAGTTATTGATTACTTATATTTTTCATATTAATATTTGTTGGATAAAAAAAAGAAAAAAAGAACAATTTTTTAATTTTAATTGTTCTGCTATAATTATTGTGGCGGAATGTCGACAACAGCATCTTCTTCAATTGAGTATAATTTACGTTTCTTTTTTGAATCTTGAGTAGTAATGCTTGATTTTTTAATTTCTAATGATGGCCATCTTTTTAAACAGAGAAGAAACAAATTGAATTAATGTTGGATAAGAAAGTATATGTTTGAATAAGAATATAAAAAAAGATGAGAATTTACTTGAATATTGATGGCATTTTTTTTAGCTGACTTTGATTGATGAATGTTGATTTTTGAAATGCTGGATGTGAATTTAATTCAACACTCTTTTCAAGTGCTGTCTGTAAATCATGAATCTGTAAATATAAAGTAACATCACATCAATTATTCACTTGTCATGATTGTCAAACGATAAATTTATTTTTATTATTATATTATTGTATATTATATACCTGCTTTTTTAATGTACTTATTGTTCTTTGATAATTTGATTTTTCTCTTTCATATTTCATTCGAATATTAATTATTTCTTCACGATGAAGTTCCTCCACTCCAGCTAATTGACTCCTCAATATTTCTATTTCTTCTTCCATTCTACTGACTAAATTCCAATTATAATTTTTTGAATTATTTTACAAATGAATTATAAATAATATATTTAAATAATTTTACTTTGATCTGCATTTGTTTGATTAATATTTGCAATATCAAGACGATGGTCTTCCTGGATTCCTCGATAGTTCGATTCCAATAAACAATATTGCTTGAATAAATTAATAAATAATTATTTACTGCATTCAATATTATTGTGAATGTTAAGTTATGTTTATAGTAAACAAAAAATAATTTACAATACGGAATTTTACAAAATCATCGATAATCTTTTGTATATCTGGTCGAAGAGATCTAAAATTATTATCCATATTTTTACAAAGAACAAAATTTCATCTTCCATAAAACAACGTTTTATTGAAAAATTCTGCATAAAGTTAAATAGTTATTTGTCATTGGCTGAAAAATTAGAGACACTCATAAAATTCAAATCGATTAGTTTTATTTTTTTTTACAAAAAAATATTTTGATTTTTATATTCTATAAAAAATAATCCGATTCAAAAAATGGAAAGATAATTTATTAATATAGATAATATATTTATTTCATTTTCAGTAATACATGATAATTTTCATAAACAAATTATATAAAGTTAACAATGAAGAAAATTTTTTATTAGGTATCCGAAAAAATTGTTTCAACTTTATCCACCAGATGTCTCCTCAAGTGATTTCTTTTTTTCTCCGGCTATGTATCTCTTCCTCCCCATGAACATTACCTAACCTCAAAATTGAAAAAGTGATTCGAGGGGCATAACCTTCAAAAAAAAAAAAAGTGATTCGAGCACATTGCACCAAGTTTTAATAAAAATTATTATAATTCTAAGTAGGAAAGAATAAAATAATTTCCAAGTGTAGTTTTACAATTTTGTGAAGATTATTATTCATTTTTTTTTTATTTCAATCATGTACACGCGGACATTTCGAGATTTATTTATTATCACCGGACAATCTTTATTAAAATCAAAATATTCAACAAGATCTTTCACTGGTACGATAAAATTATTTCCGAATTGTTTATTGCAACAGCACAATAGTAATGTGATTAATATACGATCTTATACAAAATTTCCGCGTATAAATAAAGATAAAATCTATGAAGAAAAACTAAATGAAATTCTAAAAGATCCACAAGTTGAAAAGCAATATAAAGTATTACAATTAGAAGTTGATGTTATGCGCCAGGGTGGAGAAAATGCACCATCTACTATGAAACCTCGATATTGGTTTGAGCTTTTACAATTAAACTCCTTCCATAAACGAAGGTAAATAAATAAATATGTATTCGTATATAATAGATTTAGCTTAGAATAATCCAATTAATTATTCGTTAATTTTGTTTCAGACGATATTTAGATTTTTTGTTTGGAATTGAAATGAAGAAAGAACATAAAATGGAAAAGAAAAGAAAAAGAGCAGAAGATAAACCATTAAAAACAGTTAATGATGGTGATCCGCCCGAGTATTTGCAATATAAACTCGGTGGGAATTCTTTATTTTTACGATTTTATGAAACTACAATGAATCGTTTTAACAACTGGAAATTGTTACGAGAAATGATGGGTGGACAAAAATTAGTTATAGATTGTGGATTTGAAGATAAAATGACGAGAATGGAATCGAAAAATTGTGCACGACAATTACAATTAGCATTTGCCGCTAATCGTGCTCATGATTATCCATTTGATTTACATTATTGTAATCTTGATATGAAGGGATATTTAGGGCAAGAATTTCACAGTTACATACCAACAATGTATGAGCCAGATTTTCCCATAAATTTCAGTGGAAAATCTTATCTTGATTTATTTGAAAAAGACAAATTAGTATATCTCACACCAGATTGCCATGAACCAATGAAAGAATTTGATACTGATGCTATATATATTGTTGGTGCTATTGTTGACAAGGTAATTCAATTGTATATTTTTATTTTACGAGATATTTTTACTATTTACTTTCATATTTATAATTTAACTTATTAAATTCATCAATTTTTCATATTAAATTGTTTAAATTTCTTATATTAAATGGTTATTTGATTTTCAGGTAAGTGGTATGCCATTATCAATGGCGAAAGCTAAACGTGAAGGACTTCGAATGTCTAAATTGCCAATAGATCGTTACTTAGATTTCGGCACTGGATCATGTAAATCTTTAACCATAAATCAAATGATTGACATTCTTGCCGATATACGAGCAACTGGTGATTGGGAACATTCATTGCGACATGTACCAAGACGGAAATTATTTGCAAGTAGAGAACATGCTGCTAAAAAAAAATTGGAAAAAATGTTACAAGCTAATCAAGATGATGAATTTGTTAGCTCAAGTCCAGGAGATTACAGCTTAAAATCAAGAAATAAATTCCGCAATAAAATCTAATTATTTGCTTGTATATTTGGAATAAAGAATTATAATTATTATATATCAGTCAATACATCACTCACAGTTGGATAATTTTTTTTTTATTATAAATAATCTCATTATTTATAATGTAGGCTGAATTATCAAAAAAGAAAAAAAAATGTTTTCTTTTTATTTTAGAATGAGAATATTCATAATTATATTAATGTAATTCTCAGTAAAGTTAGTTATTATTACACAAATGACTGATTTCGCAATGATTAATACAATTTATCAGTGCAAAATATTCGAAGCAAGATTAAATCACACAAGTTTTTTTCTATAAATTTTTAGAAATTTATAAATATATAAAACCAATCGAGTATATTGAAAATTTCTGGAAGTATAGAGCAATTTTTAATTGCTATCCAGAATAAATTTTGTTTTTATTGATTTTTTTTAATTGATCATTCAATTATTGGATATTATTTTCTTCATATTCTTGTTCACATATTGACCTCCACAAATTCAAAATCGCCAATATCAGTAGCTTGGGTACTTTTTTTAATAGATACGTACGGAAAACATTGTCGCCATTCTTGTACTCTCAATGTACTGATCAAACCACAAAAACTGAGATCAATCATACGTAATTCAGGGCAACACACCAAAAAACGACAACAAATATTTGGCGTGAGTGAATGTGCACCAAGTAAATCTAATTGTTGTAATTTTTCACATCGTAATAGAGGCTCGATATCACGATCAGTGATACCTCTCAATGAGCCCAAAAATACTTTCTCCAATTTACAACATTTGCTTAAAAAAATGCGAAGCGATTCGCACGCAACTCCAACTCCGCCGCTGCAATGAATTTTATTGGAAAAAAAAAATTTAATTAATTTTTTATTTGTAATGATGCTAATTTAATTTAGAAAAGAAAAAAAATTAATACATACCACCATCCAAAATCAACTTCACGTAAATTAGTACAGTGTGACAGTGCACGTACACCAGTGGCAGTGAGCGTTCGTGACTTCCAAAAATCTACACTTTCCAAATAAGGACACGAACTCGCTAATTCTGCAGCAACTTCATCCATATTTACACGATCGCGCATACTCGCTAAATTTAAATGTCGCATCTGAGGATTTTTATTTAATATTGAACATAATTCTAGCGTTTCAATCGATGTCATATACAGCTCCAAACGCTCAAGATGATTGAGTTTTGATAACGCAATGAAACCCTCGTATGTTATTTCACTACAATTCCGCAAACACAATTCTGTAAAAAATTGAAATAAATTACTTTTATATTTTATATTTGAATATGTTTATATTAAATATTTTTTTATTTACCTTTTAAATTTTTACAGACTCGTGAAATTACTGCAATAACATTGTCATCAACAAAGCGACAACAATTGAGACGCAAATGTGTTAATAAACTTCCACATGAATTGAGAAAATCTATGAAATTTTGTGATGTTATTGTTCCATAACTTCCACACCATGAAAAATCAAGTCTTTGTAAATAATCACATCTTGTCGATAAAATATTAAGTGTTTTAGCGTCTATACAATGCCAATATGGTTTTAAATTTAGACTTTTATATAGTAATGCATCACGAGCTATTGTATTAAAATATTTGTTCACACGACAACAGCGACAAAGTGATCTTAAGTCAAGATGTTTTAGAATTGTTAATACTGTCTCGTCCTAAAATAAAAAAAATATTTATTTTTTCTACTATAAAGCATAAAAAAATATAAAGTTGTGAATAATTTTAAAAATTCTATAACACTACCGGAAGTACGGAAAATCTGCCACTTCTTTCATTCTCACTATCCTCCAAATTATCAGAGTTTACTGATGAATTAGCGGATAATAAAACCGAATCATTTATTTCTTTGATGAGCTTTGGAAAATCATCTTGTAAAAATTTTTGTAAACTATTACAAGCTTCTTCAATTGGCGGTATACACTGGCAATTAAATCCTAACTTAGATAGCAATTTGCTTTTTGGAATTTTATCAATAATATCACTAGAATAGAAAATTTTATTAATCAATTGTATTATATATTCCTACATTTAATACAAAACAGAATCGAAAATACATAATTGTACAATACCTTTTATATAAAACACAATATTCGTGAAGTTTTCTCTTCAATCGTATTAAATCAATATTAGCTAAACTATAATCAGGCGTTAAATTATACGGATCACTCATTGAATTATCATGATCACTTAATTGCTTTAGTAATTCAGTAATATCACGACATTGTGCCCCAGCACGTGGCATTATTAATTCCGTTGTGCCATGAAGTAGTACTGCATCTAATTCAGTATAATAATCTAATAAACTGTGATTGAATTCTAATCGAAATAATTTTGTTTTAAAGCTACATAATTTCAATGGTGGAGAAAATATCCTTGATTTATGTGAAACTATTTGCGGTGATCCGTTCCATAATAACCACCATTGTCCTAATGAATCTCTTGCCCATATTCTAACAACACTACCTGGATTATAAATTTCATAAATTGATAATCTGATTGGATAAACTTCTACATCGTATTCAATATCTGAAAATTTTATATATTAAAAATAAATCATTGTTGTTATACATTCAATAAGTAATAAATACTTGTATGATAAGAATAAATCTAAATTAATTTTTTATCATTTTTTATTATTTTTATACTTACCAATAAAGTCATGACTATCAATTGGTTCATTGTTCTGTGGCATAAAGTCAATTAATCTGGACGGTGCTTCATCCCACCATTTTCCATAAGTTTTCTGCTCAAAGATAAATATTATTTTTATCAATTAATATACATGATAGTGACAATGAAGGCTTGAGTTAATGATAGAAAAAAAATCATTAGTAATCAGGACATATTTTTTATCTGAAAAAAAAAATAAATAAATAATGAAATAAAAAATAATATTACCATAACAAATGCTTGTGGAAAATCTCCATAATCTGGAAATTTACTGGGATTTCCAACAATATTATATGCGGTATATGAAATGCTATTATTACTGCCATACTGAGAACTAAAATCCGTTACTTCTTTAACAAATTGTTCGATAAATTTAACGCATTCATCTTCACCACCATTTTTATTTTTTTTTATTGGCACAAAATCAACTTTCATTTCATCAACAGAAACCATTTTTTTTTTTGTATTATATATAATAATTAATAATCAATAAATACTCTGAAATACATATAGGTTATAAATATTTAATATCAAACATAATTAATAATTTATAATTGATGTCAAAAATATTTACTTACGATAATTATATACATTTATTTAAATACGTAATATTATAATTATAATTAGGCCTTGAGTGAAGATATTTTTCTTATTTTTAATGTGTTGTATAAACCCAAAAATATTTTATTTTCCCATAACGTTTGTTGATTCACGAAACCTGACGTAAATAATACGAATATGCCGTGTAAATACAGCTATAAAACGTTTAATACGTATGTATACATACATGTAGTATATATTTTTTTTATACGATCGATCCGGACAAAGCCCCGCGCCTCTGTTATAAAAAAACAATAGTAGTTGCGCGCGCATATATCACGACATTCAAATGAGAATTTAATAAAACCATTCAAACTTGTAAAATTGAAATATTTTAATAAGCACATAGCATAAATATATATTCACTTGATAAATATTTTTCAGCTATTAATCTCAATTATTTTATTTAATTTTATCAAAAGTTTTTCTATTTCTGCAGTAAACGACATACAAAATGGCGGTGGAATATTCTCAGTCGATATAGTAGATTACAATTTATCAATTTTAAATTATCATAATTGATTCAAGTAATTCTTCTCATTTGAAACTGTTTGTTCCATGATCGTGATCTGTCGTGTATACAATCATGGCTCTTGCTGAAATTTGTGGATTAAATTCATTTATAGATGTCAAATCTACCAACGAAAATGACAAATTACGAAATGAAATTGCTTGTTACAGCCGTAACTTTATTAATAATATGGTATTAGCGCCATCGCCATTCCCAAATGTAAGTATTTTAGGTTATACATTTATAGGTTATTAAAGTTGCACGATCATCGCATCATCATTTTTATCAAATCAATTGTCAAAAATTAATTTAATGTATTTGTGATTTATTTCAGCCGGCAGAGAGTCTTGCACAATTATCCGGAAGTCCTGATGACAATGGAAATGATATAAAAATCAAATTTGACCATGGTACCACTACTTTGGGCTTCAAATTCCGTGGTGGTGTCATTTTGGCTGTTGATTCACGAGCTACGGGTGGCCAATATATTGGTGCGAAATTATATTCTTTGATCTGATTAAATAAAAATATCTATTAATCACCTTGAAGTTACAAGAAATAAATGACGATTTTTTTTTCAGGCTCTGGAAGTATAAAAAA
This sequence comes from Microctonus hyperodae, assembly GCA_030347285.1. Classification (NCBI taxonomy): domain Eukaryota; kingdom Metazoa; phylum Arthropoda; class Insecta; order Hymenoptera; family Braconidae; genus Microctonus; species Microctonus hyperodae. The sequence continues at coordinate 4,055,194 of JAQQBR010000005.1, forward strand.
AATTGTAGAAATAAATGATTATCTTCTTGGAACATTGGCTGGTGGTGCAGCTGATTGTGTTTACTGGGATCGTGTTCTCGCTAAACAATGTCGGTTGTATGAATTGAGAAATCGCGAACGGATTTCTGTAGCTGCTGCGAGTAAAATAATGTCAAATATGGTTTATAATTATAAAGGAATGGGATTATCAATGGGTGAGAATGAATAATGACCTGATAATTATTAATAATATCTCCATTAACATATTTTTAAATTAATTTTATGTATTCAGGTATGATGTTGGCCGGATATGACAAGCGTGGTGCTGGATTATATTACGTGGATTCTGAAGGCACACGAACACCAGGAAACATATTCAGTGTTGGATCTGGCTCTGTTTTTGCTTTTGGAGTCTTAGATTCTGGATATAATTGGGATTTGAGCGATGAGGAAGCTTATGAACTTGGCAGACGAGCAATTTATCATGCTACGTACAGAGATGCATATTCTGGTGGAATTGTGAGAGGTAAGTTTGAATCAACTGATGAATTGATCAGAAGTAAAATTAATTTTTTATTTAATTATTTTCAGTTTATCATATGAAAGAATCTGGATGGGTTCGTATTTCTGATGATGATTGCAAAGATCTTCATTATATGTATCAAGAACAAAAGGAAAATGATGTGAATTAATTAATATTATTGAAATATATCCACTATTCATTCACAATGTACTTTGGTTAATAAAATATTAAACATTTAATCTGATTAATAATTTTTTTTTATTATATACAGTTGGAAAATAATATATCACTGTCCATTGTTAGTAGATTGAATTGCATCCAAAAGTTTTTTTGTAATAATCATATTTCGTTTAACATTTTTCATGTTGACATTAACCTCATTCGCAAGATTTTGAATTGATTGAAGATTCTGCAATGAAAACAATTTATAACCAAAAATTTATACAATTATTCATTTAATTTATACAATAGAGGATTTGTGAAGCAGACCCATTTGATTTGCTTGTAAATCATCTGTTTTTCATCGTTGGAGTAATTATTCAAGTCTCTCGAATCCAATTTCGACGAGTTAGGTTTCTGCGTCGCCATTTTGTGTAAAATAAAATATACTGAATCAATATTAATTATTCTAATAATCAGCTATTTTATTCTCAATAATTTAATTAAATATCAGAATCAATATAAAATATCTGAAATAATTTCTAAATACAAGTAATAATTAATAAATATTCTAAACCACATATGCCGCCATTTTCACCCGACATATTTGTTTTTGTATTTGTGGCGCCATCTTATAACGAACTACACTATAAAGTGACCTGAAGTTTGCCACACACGACATTTTACCAACTCTTTTTGTCAAATGTCACACATACACACCTCTACATTCTGATACTCAGTATATACTAATGTTTTCATCGTTGTATAAGAAAATATACATGTACACCTATACAAATATACACAAAGTGTAATTTCAGATCAGTGCGTTCTCTTCAAGGTATCGAGAATTTTCTAGACAATCGCATAGAATTTCCAATTCATTCCGAAAAGATTGATCGACCACACGATATAATAATTACACTATTGCTCGCGTAATAATCGCAATCATATCGACACAAAATAAATATTGTTATTATTCATTAAACAATTGTCTAGCAGTCAACAATTTTTTTCTGAAGCATATATACATTGTTTTGTGCAGTAAAAAAAAGGAACAAATATGTCTCTCTTTGGTTCGTTGATGGGCGATTTTGAAGATGATCCTATATTCGGGTATTTATATTTAATTATACACTTATATATTTATCACTAAATGAGTCCATAGTAATAATAATTATGTCTTGACATTATTATAAATTTTTATTGCAATATTGAAGGCTATTATAAAATTATCCTGTATATATTATTATTATATCACTCACCTGATCACAAAAATGTATTACAATATTTTTTTTTCTAATTATATGTATATATTTTTAGTATTTTCATTTTTTTTTACATTATTCTTTTATTTAATCAAGTTGCCATAGTAATATTATTTATATATATAAATAATTGATTGTGGGGGTTATGGAGTCTGATTTTAATTTCAAACATTAATTAAATTTCGTAAAATTGTTTTTTTTTTCTAAGATTTTAATATTTTTGGTTATGTGTTGAAATATTAGGACACATATGCAATCCATGCAACACATGAATAACATGATGAATTCATTCTTTGGCAATCCATTTGGTATGATGGCACCAGCTTTGATGGGTCCAGATGCTCAAAGACGTGGCGCACGACCAGATCAACGTCACAATAATCAAATGATGCCATTTGGCTTTCCACCAATGCCATCATTTAATATGAACAGCATGTTCGCAGGAAACTTTGTAAGAAACAATTACATATTATATTAATAATATGTAATTAAAGATATAATTGGATGAAATAGACTGTTGACCATTTATTTTTATTTAATTGGATGAGAGGAATAAAAGAAGAATAAAACGCACAATAAAAATTTTTAGAATTGAACACCGTAAAAAATAAATTTATTGCTTGAATACGTGATTTCAATCAATTAATTTGCTTCTTTATTTATTGAGTTTATATTAAAGATTATTTGTCGATGATTTTTTTTATTGAGTAAGGTTTTAAATTTCCATGTGAATTTTTATGATTATATTAAGTTGTAATTAATTTTCTGGGCTTAATTTTGTGATAGGATGATATGGCGTCAGGTGGCAATTGTCATGGCATGACATCAACATCAATCATGAGATATACCAGTGGTCCCGATGGACGTCCACAAATTTATCAAGCATCACAGTCAACTCGTGCGGCACCAGGTGGGGTTAAAGAAACAAAACAGTCAGTTTATGATTCGACAACTGGCACAAAAAAATTGGCAATTGGTCATCACATTGGTGATCGAGCTCACATTATTGAAAAGAAGAAGGACTTGAATAATGGTGATGAGGAAGAACATCAGGAATTTATTAATCTTGATGATGGTAGGTTCGATAAATTATAATTATTTAGTTTTGGATTTAAAAATTTTTTTTCATAAAGATTGTTTATTGTATAATTAAATGAATTTAAATTTATTATTAGATGAAGCAGAGACATTCAATCGCGAATTTGAATCTCATATTCGTTCTCATGTGGATCGTCCGAATCGTACAAATCGTGCTTTGGAATACGAAACTACACATCACCGAAAACGTAGTGATCCTAAGCGTTTGGCATTGACTGATGGTACCACAAGGTACGTTAAAAAATTTAAACGCGGAATAAATCGTATATTCAGTTTAAATAATCAAACAAAAAACAAATATTAAAATAAATAAGTAAATAATTTCTGATAATGATTATCGTTGATGGCCCAAATTTGTCTGTAGATTTTTTTTTGCACGTAAAGTTTCTATGTAGTTATAATATCTAACTATCAAACACTTGAAGTACTATTTTTATTTATAAAAGTATTTTTTTATTCTATTTTAGAATTATGTATTATTATTTTAGTAACTTTTTTTTTCACATCTTGTAATGTAATTTTTATTTATTATTTTTTCTTTTGGCAAAGTAGAGAGTAAGAGTATAAGTGACAATTTAGTTAAATTTTCTTGATAAATTATATATAATTTATATAGCAAACACAAGAAACACGTGAGAGGAACTTCTAAGAAATTCATGAAATGAAAAAAAAAAACAAGAATGAAAACAACAGTGATTACATTTTTGTTATTAATATAAATTTGTATCAAATAATTTTCAATTACATGAAGAGAAATTTAAATAAAATTTGCATGACAGTAAGGTGCCTTCATCTATTTATTGACAGTATTTATAATTATTTATTCACGTATTTATTTTATATTTATTTGCTTGAACATTGAGCTTATATTATAAGTGTATATTTTTTTTCTCTCTTATTTTTTATTGGTGTAATGGAATGCTTTATATAGTCAACTCAGTAGTCGATCTAAGTGGGCACCATCTGCAAGACGAAGTATAAGACCCTCATCAACACCTAGTAGAAATAATAAATCGAGGTAGGTAATTTATTCAAAAACAAATTCACGTACATCACAGGAAAAATCATAAGGCTTTTTAATCATCTGAAAAGTACACGCATGATAGATATTAATTATTAATTTATTCATTTAATGGCTGATGCATGTTTTTGGAAAAAAATTTATATGTTATCACCTGTAGACAATATCCCACTGCTAATGAAGATGGCTTAATTCATTGATTGTCAAAATTTGTTTAATATAATTGATAATTATATCAAGAGTATATTTTATTATATTTTGAAATGCGCAAATACGAAACATGCTATGGAATATCTGGATTTTATTATGTATTTCAGGTACTACCAAAAATATTAATTATTTTAATGAACGAGAATAATTAGTGGGTGACGTATGTACAACGTAAGTACGTTGTATAATGGTAATAATTGTGATTAAAATTTTTTTCCTAATCCTCTCCGGACGCATTTTAGAAATCATCGAGGTAAACAAATTAAACAATGGATAATGAAATAAGGGCGAGAAATAGAAACATAAAAAAAAAAATAAACGAGTCCAGAGAGGAGATATATGGCATGTTCATATATAATAATTAAATTATTTTTCTCTTCATCTCTAATAATTAATCATTTTTTTTTTGTATCATCGGATTATAATCAACGTCATCATCATTATCAGTTTCTAATAACTTTGAATGTGTCTGTGTATGGTGTGTGTGTGTGTATTATTGAAAATTGTGTGTTTTGAAATTGAGGAATAATTGTTTAATTTTATTTGCAGTGGAAACGCTGAGGAATCTGAGGAACAAAATGAAATTAAAAATAAGACATCAACTGAGACATCGACAAGCCGAAAACGTGAACGAAATGCAGACAATGAGACCAGTAACAAGCGACATATGTCTAATAGTCATGATTAGTATATTCGTGAGGTCAACAACAAATTATTTACTAAGCTTCAAAATGAATAAAATATAAAATACGCCTGTGCCAGCATTACGATATCAATTATAATTGTCAATGATATCAAAATAGTTAAGGCTCAATATAGAGGCGTTTAATTTTTTCTTGGTTGTTGACAACCCAAATTTATCAACTGCATTAACAAAACAAAATTGAACATTAATTATCTGACGTACATGACAATGATGATGATGTTACATTATATACCAAGGATTCCAATTAATTTTTTTCGTGGCTCAATAATTTCAAAAATTGCGGCAAATACGAGAAAAAGAATTAATTCTATGTGAAATATGTAATTTTTAAAGGACAAAAAACTTTCAGTAATTTTCATTTGATCTGGAATTATTTCACCTTTTCTGTAATTCACAATTTTATATAGAATTATGCTCGTATCTGCTAATCAATTTTAAATTTATTAGTTTGGAAAAAGTGAAAATGGGACACCCTGTATACACATACGCCACTATTTCTTTGTGGACAGTGACTCAATTATTTAATATATTTGAAAAAAAAGTATTAATATAACAGTGTCAACAGTAATAATTATTCAATTCCTTACAGTTTAAGAAAAATTTAATCTGTATAATTCATTTTTATTTTCAAAAAATATATTCATAAAACATTTATTGTATTCAATATCTCACTAACCCAATTTATTTTATTTAAAGGAACGGTTGAAAGGTGGTTTATGAGTTCATAACAAATAATTTTTTAGTTCAATCAATTTTATTTAAATTAAATAAAAAAAAAAGCATGAATGCGAAAATTTTGTTTGTGTATAAAATAATTGAATATCCCATTACCATAATTAATATTAAATGCACCTCAAATATAAAATAATAATTAATTTTTTTTTTATATAAACCAGACCGTGAACATTTTTAATTACATGACTAATTTCGATAATTTCTCATTAAAAAACTGTTTCAAACTGCTTAACAGTATGACGTCGTATTATAATTATTACTACAAAGTTGATTACAAAGATTTTGTGTCAAAAAATATGAATCTTATATGTCGAATATGTTTTCCATTATAGCAATATATTGATTTAATGAAAAAGAAAAAAATATTTGATAATTTTGTTGATAATAATGGAAAACAATGTTTACAAGGAAAGCAAGCAAAATAAAAACAATAGTTAAAATTGTTTGACATCCCAAAAATGGATGAATCAATGGCATTTGTTAATTGTCCTCAGCAAGAGTATTAATTCTTGAATTAATAGAGAGAATTTGGGCAATAAAAGATGTATCATTCATCACCGTTGCCAGAGCAGATAGAAGACTCTCAAATTCATCGCGAGTCATGTCCAATTGACGTGCGCACTCGGAAATTATCAACCATTCATCATCGCTTGGAGCAATCTAAACAGAAACAAATAAAATAATTTAACACAACTATATAAAGCTCAATTCCACTAAATAAAATAAATTAACAAATTAATAAATCCCACATACCTTAGATGTACTGTAAAATTTATTGAACGGCATTTTAACCCTATTTTTTCCATCATTAGTTTGGTAAAAAATTGTGAACATTTGAGCGTTATCAAGTGTTAATGGAAAATATAAACCAGCCGTAACATGACCTTTAGTGTCTCGGGCAAGAAGACTTCGAAAATTGTAAACAATATTTCGACGTTCTGTTACATCAATGGCAGTTAAATACGGCCTTGCTACATAAATAAGAGCGACTTGCGTACGCTCCAAGGCACCAGGGCGATTTTCTCTTTCGTGCCACTCAACGTAATCCGGATCTTGTGGACACAGAGAATAATTGTACTCCTTTTTGCAGCTCGGCTCATCAGACTGAGTGAACCAACCAGTATGTGGATAATGTTTGTCAACCATTACGGTTATAACACGCGCAACATGATAACCCGGATCAAGAAGTAAAACACCTCGACGTCCGTTTATCTCTATTTTTAGGCATACAAGCACGTGCTCCTTTTCACCACTGTCAGCTGCTGGTGGTCCACCAACGTAACCTTCAATGTCTCCGATTGTCTGCGATAATAAAATAAATAATAAATAAATTGTTAATTAAAATTTTATCTGCAATAAATATATTAATCAATCAATTTATAAATAAACACACACCTCTTCACATGATACCAAATAAAGGCCATTAGCGATTCCAGGGAATCTATCATTGAGTAAACTCAATCGACTCAACAGTTCAAAACTAAGACCCACACAAGTGTGGTGTTTACGTGTAATAAGAGGTTGATATTTTTGATAGAAACGTTCTACCATAGGCTCCGCGCTTCTCTCAAAATCCTTATAAAATCTAGATTAAAAAAAAAGAAAATTATGTTATGAAATCAATTAATACAGATTATTTTCTTTGAGGATTTAATGTAAAATTATTATTTACTTCAGGAAATTTCCGATTGTATCGTATCGGTGTTCGCGTAAAAGTCGCTGGGTTTCCAGTTCAACACTGCTTGCTAATTCCTCATATTGTTCGACAGTGTTAACGGTCAAGGCTGCTGATTCATAATGGGCCCAAACCGGCAGGGGTAGCGGCACACCCCTGATCCAGGGCCCGCGCGCCTGACCCTGTGGTTGGCACCATATTTCTGCCGACTCGAGTCAACTTGGCCACTCGCTACCCCATCGGCCAACCGTTGGCAAGTAGCCATTTTCATCCCTGCAGCTGCTTATCGGCTCCACAGGGGTCTCACCGTGTTTTAAACTCTTCTCTCGCTCTAAAAAAAAATTAATTACGTGTTAATAAATAATTTTATTATCAATTGATATTTCACAATTCATATTAAATAGTAAATGGAATTTTCTAAATTACTTTGATGTACAGATAAATATTCTATTAATAATAAATTTTAATTATGATGATTTAATCAAAGTTCAGAGTGAAATTTCGTAATAACTCAATACATAAAAAAATATAAATATTATTTCTACCACGTGTCTGTACTTGAACGACATCTTGTTGACAATAATATCGCGTGTTTTATAGCCACATTGCAACACGTTGGCTCATGATTTCACATTAAGAATCCGAAAAAGTAATTAACGAAAATATTTTCAAGGCAAATTTAATTGTTTTGAAATGCCTTTCAATTGACAAACTTAACTACACCTAAACATAAGCATTAAAAATAAATTATCATTTTTAAAATTATCTGTGCACAAGATTATACTATGGAATTCAGGTAAGAGATTACAATTCCGATAAGACAAAGAATATTAAAGTAAAAAAAAAAAAGTGGTCAACACGCAATAATTTGATTTAATTTTTTCTTTCTTTCATTATTCATCCATCAAACATTAATATTTGAATAGTGATTGAGATGAATATTATATTTAGATTGCATGAGGGAGTGTAAGCTGTAAAGGTCGTTGTTTCGTTTATGGAATGACGAAGGAAAAAATATATATATCCATATACATTATAATGATCGCGTGTGCGTGGGTTTACAAGTGAAGGGCCTCTATCATTCTCCCTCGCCTATATTTTCTCTCTCTCTTCTTCCCCTCATGGTCTTTCACTATCTTTATATCTTTCAGAATGACGACAACGAAGTATTTAGGTCGTATAAAATACTAAATCGAGTGCCAACAACTAACAAAGCCTAAATTGTTACTACTATTATCCCACCACTACTACCATCACACCATTCAATAAATATCTGGGCATACAAAGGAATAATTATAAATAATATTTTTTTCCAACAAATAAAATACAAAATAAAATTTTTTTTTTCTGATTATGTGAAGAATTATAATAGTAAATACACTTACCCATACAATGAGCGGACCAAGCAAAAAAGAAACTGTCCTCTCTAAAAACTATTTACTTGCGACGTTCACGTGTCCGAAGTCCGTCTAGAACTGACGCTGTTTTGTGTGCGCAAAGGGATATATATACCTTTGTGGGTGCGTAGATACACACAGCGCCCCCTTTCTTCTCCGTCGCCCTCTCTATATACGTACATACATACATACATACACTTTAAATATATTATCTCTGTCTATCATCCACATTCATTTCGACAACTATCTTTACTTTTTATTATTTCACATTCTTTCTGTGTAATGTATGTACAAATACAACATTGAAAAGTATTAAATTTCAATAAGGCAACAAAAATTTGATGGTTGTAATATGTCGATCTTTTTCAATGTATAACCTAAAAAATTTTTAAAATGTAAATCAGGCATTTGTTGTTTGTTGAAATGGCTAGGGAAATTTTGCTGAATAAAATTGTGTTGTTGAAGTAAATGTAGAAAAATATATGAAGAGAATTGTATATATTTCCTCATCGTTTCTCCCACCGTTAATTTATGTATAACCTGAAAAAACTATTTACAGTTGGTGAATGTACTGTGACGTCACAGATATTGTGTACATTATATTATGAGAATAATTCTTTGAATTTTTCATGTTTCACATGAACCTACATATAGACATGCATATGGTATACATTTATATATGTAACAATAATGAATTATTAGCAATAAAAATACCAGACTATTTTTTGTTTTGTGTGTAAAAATAATCATATTTATATTTGTATATTTTTGTATTATCTGATTAAATAAATGAGTATTTCCTTTTTGCGTCTTAATTTTATGTCTAGATAAATCTAGATGCAATTGGTTTCGAGGTTTCCAACCGATAAACTTTTATCGAATATATAAATACGTGTGTATATTTGTTTTGGTATGTACTCGATTTATAAATGTGATAAACTTTTCCATGACAAAAAATCACATGACGCAGTTAACAATAATATATATACATAAGTCACAAAAATTTACGTGATATGGATTGATTTATGTAGGCTTAAAAAAAAAACTGTCCCATGAGTCATATTTACGTCAATGATACCTAAATTATTTTTGGACGATTTTTTTTTGCTTATATAATATATTTAATTAATTATTCATTTGGAATTTTATCGAATTTCTAATTGTGTTGACAATTATTCTATATCCGGCATCAATCATTTCTGTATTTGTATTGCAATTCTATTGTTTAGTCACGTTTCAATATTGTAAATAATATGAGTATATTGTCATATATCAGTATAATTGTAGAATGTACATAACAGCGATAATTGTGGTGACTAATTGTTATATGAAGTACAGGTAGAATGAAATAATGTCTATATTTACAGATAACATATACCAACTTGGTATTACCAAGGTCATACTAAATTGAACGAGTGTAAATGAAATTAAGAAAAAAAAATTTCGTGTTCTTCGAATTATTTATTATAACTGAATTATAAGGCAAATTTCTACATCTTATTTTCATAATTAAATTATCGAATTGAAAAATAATAAGTATATGTATTCGCAATAATACACTTTCGGAGAATATTCTGAAATTATACAACGTAATTCAAAATAATTCCATTGTTCAAGTATTTATTCATAGAATTTATTATTGATATTTCAAAATACGTATATCAGATAAGAAAATTAATAATCATAATAATATTCCATTAGCCTTCTAGAGGTCATTAAAAAAATTTTTTTAAATGTAGATAGAAATAAATTAATATTTTTTTACATTTCTACGTTATCGACTGTTGATAAAGTTAGGTTAATCATGACATGTCTTCGAAGTTGTTTTTTTTTGTGTATGGCAAAAGACGTTTTTGCACATTTCTCGTCTATGTATTTTGCTAACATCCATGAAAATTGATTTTATTGACTGTGAATGATTGTATATACAACTATACACATACATAAACGGACCAAAAAGAGGTTATAATAATTTTTGACACGTATATTTTGTTCACTGATGTGGCATATATGATATTTAATTGGTATAAAAACATTATTATTATTCAATTAATGTATTATAAAATTATATTAAATAATATTTATATGAATTGCAGAAATCAAGAAGAATTATATATGAAAAATGGGGACAACACCAAGTCGTTATGATGATTTATCAAAAAATGTATGTCTAGATCAATTCTCTGGCAAAGAATCAATTTCACCTAATGATCCGTTTTGGAATCGTTTTTTATCATTTAACATACGACCACCTATCACAAGAAATGATCAGATTGAATTAGATTCACGACTGGATTCCACTTGCCAGAGGTTACTTATCAATAATTTACAAACTGGTAATTTTGGTTCATTAATTCAAGTTGCATTAATGCGAACCAGTGAATTATTGATTTCAATACAAACTCAAAAGTAAGTTTAATATATTTCTAATCTAAAATAAATAACAAATATTTCATCATATATTTTTTCTTCTATTACTTGTAGCATTATGTCTGCATGGCAAACATACAATGCTCTATTTGCCGTTAGATGTATATTGAAATATATGGTCGAGACAATTGGCGAGCAGGACATGGTAAAGCATACGGAAGCCGTGCCAAATCCCGAACAAGATCCACCAGTAATGAGGCTTGAATCACTGATCGAAGCTCTTATTGACATAATCATAGATGTGCCTTTAAGGTGATTCATTTCTATTCAATCCATCAGTTTCATTTTTAGTTTATTTATTTAATGAAGAAAAATTCATTTCCGTTAATATTTTTTTTTGTTCCAGTGAATTTACTTATGTTGTACATTTAGAGGCAATCAACTGTCTTCTTGTTTTACTGTCAGTGCAATTATTTTCGCCCACATCAGCGGAATATAGTACAGTATTTAAAATAATTATGCGCAATGAACACAGTGTCCATGCTCCAATTGTTGTTTGTACATTGTTGCATAATTTTGTACAACAAGAGCATGCACCGCCTGGTTTGTTAGCAAGAGAAGCCGGTGGTAGCATAGTATTCAGTATAGCGGGTGAATAATAAGATAGATAACAATATAAAAAAAAATATACATCTATATTGAGTATATTTTATGATGGAAATATTTATGTAAATTAATTTGTTTTATTTTAGCTGGACTTTGGAATGTTATTACACGAGGAATGGGCAGCAGTTTTAAAAATGTACAAATATCAAATAATGGCATCAGCGAGGATGAGGAAAAAAAACGTGACATCGATACACCGCTCGCTAGTCAATCGTTGTTATTATTATTAGTGTTAACAAATCATTGTACTACAACATACAATCCATATAGAGATGCATTATTTAGTTTTACAAATGTTGACGACGATCATTCGACATTGCCAACAAAAGCAGTAACGCCATTTCGTTATAATTTGGATAAAGTGTATAATACTATTTGTAGAGTACCAAATACAAATGAAGTAACATTGTTATTGTATATGCTATTGCATAGAAATCCATGTGTTAAAGAACAAATCATCAAACGACCTGATATACAATTGTTGGTGAGATATAAAAATATTTTCTTTTTTCTATTGAACTAAAATTATATCAATGTTTATCAATTTATATTAATTTATTTCAAAGGTTACACCGATATTACAAATATTGTATCATGCACCTGATAATACATCTCACCATATTTACATGTCACTTATAATACTTTTGATATTGAGCGAAGACGAGTCATTTAACAAACGAATTCATGAAATTGTAAGTTCTAAAAATTATTTTTGTAATTTCAATTTGATTTATTTTATTAAATTTTATTTAATAATTTTTCATTCATTTGTCTAGATGCTAAAAGGTGTTACGTGGTACACTGAAAGATGCATAAGTGAAATATCCCTGGGTGGATTATTAATTCTTGTAGTGATTCGTACTATTCAATATAACATGTTGAAGATGCGAGTGAGTAATACGATTTAATAATCATTTATAGAAATGAATTCTAATAATTATTTATTGATATTTTAATATTAATTTTTAGGACAAGTATTTACATACAAATTGTTTGGCAGCACTAGCTAATATGTCATCGCAATTTCATGCATTGCATCCATATGTAAGTCAAAGACTGTTGAGTTTATTTGAAACTTTGGCCAAAAAACACACGAGACTTGAGACAAAAATACGCGCTCAGCCATCCACAAATACTCCAGATTCTACGGCAATAAATATTAACAATGGTGAAGTTACAAATAGCGATTTAATTCAAGATTTGACTATACTTGAAGAAGTATTGAGGATGGTTTTAGAAATTATAAATAGTTGTTTGACTCATCGGCTCGCACATAATCCAAATTTAATTTATACACTTTTATATAAAAAAGATATCTTTCAATTATTTAGAACTCATTCGGCGTTCCAAGATGTTATACAAAATATTTATTCAGTTATTAATTTTTTCTCATTTAAATTAGAACAAAATGATCAATCACAAATTGGCGTAAGTCAAGTATTAGCGGCAATTCAACAAGGTACAACACAGTGGCCAAAAGATCGATTACGAAAATTTCCCGAGCTCAAATTTCGTTATGTTGAAGAGGAACAACCTGAAGAATTTTTTATACCTTACGTATGGAGTGTTGTTTGTGAAAGTGCATTATTACATTGGAGTGCGGAAAACATTAAACTATTTTCATCAAATAATAGTGACCAAACCACCATTGTTGTTTGCTGATATTATAATTAAATTCATTCGTATATAAACGTATATTTAAATGTGATTTTCTTGCGTTTGAGCCTAAAAAAAAGATAAGCTTCGAAGTATTTACATATTGAAGGCAGAGAAAATATTAATTCATGTGAGAGATTTTTGTGTGACTGAATAAATCAGAGTTTAGGTGCAATGTTTTTTTTTTTCGTAATTTTATTATATCACTTTAAGGTTACCGGAAGTTTAATGAAGGTATTCAAAGTCAAAAGATTGCCAGTCGTTCTACATTACATGTGAAAATTCTATTTCATAACTCGTGCTTAATTTATTCTTTTCAATTCAATATAATTCGCCATTCTTCATTGTTTTATATTACTTTAATATTCACCCATGAATAAATTTTTATTCCACCACAATATGTTTGATTTATATATTTAATGAAGAATATCCATGGAATGGAAATTGGATTAAAATATAATCTACGACATATTCAACGTGTAAATACGAAATTAATAAATTTGTTTGCTTTTCTTTTTTTTTTGTTTTAATTTTCCATGAATTTCGTACAGCGAAATAGTAATAAATTATGTGAATACATGTAGGCGAATTTGTAGATATAGTTTGTGATGGAATAATTGCAATTTAATTATAATTTAATGTTCAATGCAAAAATAAACCTTCTGATATTTATAAAAAAAAAATTGGTTGATTAATTATTCATACATCCACCACTGATATATAACTACAATTTATAATTAAGAATTATGAAAATAATTTATATCAAAAACATTTTCGAATGTACATCTTTATTAAACAAATACAGTTGACTTAATAATATTTTTTTTATGTATGTCGTTTAATTAATATATAATTAATATATTCTAAATTTCTAAATCTGTGCCATTGTTATTTTATATGCGCGTGTGTGACTACAAATATAGTAGCTAATAAATGTTTCGCATATGTTCATCGAATTACAAGGATATTATTGTATTAATTAATATATATTTATATATATAAAGTAATTTAATTTTTTTTTCTGTGCGCCATCACGAACAAGAGCAATTCTGGATAACTCAGTAGACGTGTCACATATACTTAAATTTCATAATTAAAGTTACTACCAAGTCAAAAGCCCTTGTTTAGAATACATTATTTTATAATTATTTTAAAACATTTTCATTATTATTTTTTTGCATATCATTATATTAATTGATCATTTAATAATTAATTCCTTAACCGTGCTAATGCATAACATACCTTAATCATTTTTTTAAAATACAATTAATTTGTTTGTAGGAGGGAATATTCGACTCAGCTTGTAGTACAGTATTTTCAGTTTTTATTTTATGTTTTTCTGGTATTTGACAAGTCATTTAATTTATATTAATTAGAGTTCAATCATTTATAGGAAAATTCCTTGGTTTTTTTTTTTTCGTTTAATTTTATGAATACAAGCTGCGTTTACTTCTTATGATGAAGTACAATCAATTCACGAGTCATCGCTGATGAGGAAAATAAAATAAAATTAATTATTAGATAATAGAACAAGATGTGAAAAAAAATAGATATTTTCCAGTAGTTTAAAGTACTTATAGGAGAGTTTTAATTAATTAAAGGTGGAATGAATGTAGATATAGAAATTAAAAAAATTTACATCACTGTGATTTCGTAAATATTTAATTAAAAAAAAAATCGTTCCTGTATATGATTATTAAATCCTTATTATTTTTTCTTTATTAATGCAACGACAAATAGAAAATTAATTCCCGTATCATATGAATAGATTTTTTATACACATCTTGCAGTAGATCAGATAAAATAATTATATTTGAATTATATTTTATAATGTTTGTTGTAAAATTTATCCAAGCATCAGAGCATTAATATATAAATATTTTTTTTTTTGATATTGCAGCTTTATTTTTTTCTCTTCTTTTATTTTATTCGATTGTAAGCACGTATGCTTATATTCTTGTTATTTTTTTTTTGGATTCAACTATTGTGATACATGCAATTTAATTCCATTCAATTGTAGTTCACATCTGAAAAATATCCGTATTACATTATAAATTCATATTCAGTGATGTTGCCAAACAACCTATATATATATATTTTATTCACTTTATTTATTCATTTTTCTTTTTCTGCATATTATTCTAATACACAACATCGTCTAATCGTAATTTTTATTCTCTATTGCTGCCATTCATAATCATTTAAGTACATTTTTTTCTTCAGTGTAGACACTTAGTTAGATTATTGTATTGCATTTTTCAACAATTTGGTATTAATTCTTATTCTGTTTGTCTCTTATTTGTTTTTGCCTTATATTACTTGTTTTTAATGTTTATATGCGAATAAAATGTGACATTCGACACAGCATTTTGTCAATAATAACTCATTTGGAATTAGTGGGTCAAGAGGCACTGCCCCACCCAGACAATGCATAAGATCGATTATTAACTTCTGTTCTGGGAATTCTGGACACTTGGGATCTTGGGATATATATAAGATTCCATTCTTTTCTTTCGCTGTCTCAACAATGTAAAATTTAAAATAGTACGATTTTATGTTTAACAATAGTTTGAGAAAATTAGGAAAAAAACATGTATATCAGAAAAATATGGGGTAATATAAATGCAGTAATAGTTCATATTTTTATAATACATGTGAAATATTAAATGAATTTTTTTTTCTTTTATGAAATTATTATAATTGCAGAGGTCACATTTTATTTTTGTCTTTTTTTTATATTTTTAAATTTATTAATTTTATACAAGCTAGTGTTGTTGTTCTTGTTGTTCGATAGGACATAATTATTTTTGTTTCATAGGCTTCCAATAACAAATATTATTTGCTTTCAACTTTCTCATCTCATATTTATAAATGCGCATAATAATATTATTATTTTTAAATTGCATCATTCCAATTATTCAAAAGTGAAGTAAAAATTATATTATTTTAACAATCTATCTGTGACAAATTAATCCAAAGTGATTTATCTACCACACAATTATAGCACGAAAATTATTTTATTTCCATATTTTTTCATTTTATTTTTTCTCATCTTAGTTGCATTCTCATTACTATTTTTCAAAACACGGACTGTTGTCCTTATAAAAATGATATGATATGCATATTGAAAAAATAAATTGTTCTCATAGATTCTATGAATATTGATATCCATACACAAATTATCAGGAATTAGATAATCTGATTTCGGTCACTGTATTAATATAAATACATATTTCTATAATCCGTTCAATAATTTCATTTGTTTTTATAAATATATATTTGTTAAGAATATATCAATGTGCTTTGAGCAGAATAACGATAAAATAAACCGGTATACCAGTTAAAAAATAAAAAAAAATGTAAAATAGAAAAAGAAAAATATCACAAAATATAAATTTAAAATGAGATAAAAATAAATTGTGTCTCATTGTATACACCGAGAAAGTTGATTGAACGGAATTATATACGTACGTAAATATAAATGACGTGCACATACGCACATATTCGTCCTTAACTTTTATATATATGTTCGGAATACATACGCATATGTATATACATGCACACACACGCGCATATATATACACACTAATATATATGCATTTAAACAGTCCTGTTTATTAAACAGATAGTCGAATTTAATTGTATCCAATTACTTGTTTTTTAAATTAAATACCCAACTTTTCAGGTACTCTTTAAACCACTGGGAAAATTTTGACTATGTGCAATGCACAATAAAACTGAAATAAAATATAAATTCAATTGTATAGCCTTTAGAAAATTAGCGGATATAACCAATTGCGCCAATCATTTATAATTAAATTAAATGATTAGAAATTGTAATTAACTTGATTAGAAAATAATGAAAGAAAAAAAATTAATAAAAGCATAAAATCCATTTTTTTTTCTCCGGATTATAATCAAATTAATTCACGACTTTGTTTATTCAACACTGTATATATGCATATATATCTATACACATATATGTTTATGGATATGATATCATAACCATACTTTGACGGTCAAAGCACTATCGTAAGATACGTGGCATTGCCCATACTATTTATATATGTATATTTATATATACTATTAGTAGAGCTAATTACGAGTTCAATTTAGTTACTACTTGGAAGTAACATCAGTGCAAAATGCAAAAGTTAAAATGAAAAAAAATTTTTTTTTTCTTTGTAAATGTAGGCAAGCTTTTCTCGAATTATTATCTTTTTTTTCTTCTCACGTTTTTATTTTTCATCTCGTTTGTTATTTCTCTTTTATCTTCATTGAATTTAACCAACGCTCAATTATTCATTATCATCAAACGTGAATTTAAAATTGTCCTGATTCAACAGCAATTATTTGCTGATGCATATCACACGATTGTCATCCTGTATTTAAATCATTTTACGAATATATAAGTTTAATAATTATTGGATGAATGATTTAATGGCAATGACATTTTGTAATTTCACATTATTTATGTGAATGAAAATTGATAACAATAATAATAATAAGAATAATCGAGTGAGATTCTAGGTCGTGCGACAATTTCATGTAACGTGGATGAGTGTGTGTCTGTGTAGATGATTGAGAACGTAGTGAAAAAACAAACAGGAAATTTAACACGTCCCATTCAAACGAGCAATCAAAATGTGATTTAAATCCGACGTAGAGAAAAAAAAAATAAACGAAATAAAATATTTTTTAATAAAATTTTCTACCGCTATAATTTTCATTGAATTATATTACCAACTATGATAAAATAATAACTGTGAAATACACATATGTTTTTG
>JAQQBR010000005.1:4073450-4091629 GCA_030347285.1 Microctonus hyperodae
ATACAATTAAGAAATATGTAAAAAGGCAATTAATATATTATCTGAAAGAAGTTCGCGCGAATATGGATGACAACTCAGAGTGAGTTTTAAGTATCAATTGCATTTATTTTTTTTATTAATATATTTTTTTTCGCTCCTTTAAATATCAACTATTTTTCAAAGGATGCGAATGTGGGTAAAAAGAGTTTTCTTTTATTTTTTATCCATTAAATAAGCGTGCGCATTTTTATAAATTGTTTTTTTTTTGCAATCGGTGCTTAAGCAGAGTACTAACGGCATTCATTTTAGTTTTTTTTTGTATCAATAACTTTTTATACTAAAAAATTCCATCTATAGGGACGGATATAATACGACGCTTTCCTTCATATTTTTTTATTTTTTCATTTTTTTTTTCTTTACTTTATCTACTCGTATTTCACTGAATCACTCTCCGTGTGTACGTCTGTATGTGTGTGTATGGCTCTTGAATGAGGTTGATCGCCTCTCGGTAGAGTTTTACAAGTGCCCCCGTGAATTGAGAAGTTACATTTTCTATCGCGAACTAAAAATCAAAATTTATTTTCACTCTAAATTTTTCATTTCTTTCTTTGTTTCTATTCAATTTGGGGGCAATTGTTGCTTGACATTGTTTTACAAAGTCTTTTACCTCTCAACAATGATATCTCCATTAATTGATCGTAACTCCAAACGTCATTTAATATTGCAAAAGCGTCGTCGGCGAGAAAGAATTAATAAAAAAAAATACCAAATAATAATAAAAAAATAAAAAAAAAAAACAATTTTTTCATATTTCTCAGTCGACAGTTAGGGGTGGGCACTGGGAGAAGCAATTGTGTATTTAATTTTTTTCCTCTCTTTCTCTCTACCTAACTCTGATTTACTCCTCCTCTTAATTTTCCTCTCTCAATCAATTTCTATTTGTATCATTCTAATCGACGTTCAGTACTCCCCTTAATACCGAAATTCAAGAATTATTATTCAAGGGATGGCAAATATTGATTATTTTTAATATTAAAAGTGATTAAACGTCGCGATGATCCCACTCGAGATCATGTGGAATATTATGATGACGATGATGTCTACCATTAGATAATTCACAATCATTTTCACAATCAGATGTATCTAAATCATCATCACGGAATGAATCATCCTCTGAGTCTGAACTACCCGAATCATCATTATCATCGTCTCTCTGTCCGCGATTATGTGAATCATTTTCCGATGATAAACGTTCCATTGGATTGACAGTAATAGCTAATGCCGAATCGTCCCATGCCATTTCAGTTTCAGCTGCGAGTTCATCGCCAGCAGTGCGACGTTGTTTTGCCGCACCACGAACTCTCGCCGCGCCAACAACAGCCATCAATAAAAGAAAACCAATGCACGCCGCGGCAACAATTGTAATTGCATGACTTCCACCAGCGCCCGCAATATTTCTATTACCGTCGCGTAATGCCGTTGTTGCATATTCATCCGATGTATCGGCATGATGACGTGATAATTGGGCGTGACCCTGTAATGGCTCGAGCATTTTAACAATTGGTGGTACTTCGGGTGTTGGTCGTGGTGTAATTGTTGGCTTCTCTTTAGGATGAATAACCGTGAGTGTTTGAACGTATTCATTGCTGGCAAAACGTCCGCTCAATTCCGAGCACGTTAATTTAAAAACACGATCAAGATAGTAAGCGGGTTTATGATTTGTATATGTAATCATACGAATGAGTTGTTGATAATTGTACGGTGTATCAGCGCCGGATAATACAACACCGTCATGATCAATTCGCGCGGCAATTAAATGATATTTATGTAGGATATTGTTTGGTAATACGAGCGATTCATGATCGGGATTTAAACTTGGATAAACGCTAACGGCGCATGCATCTAAACGTGCAGCAGTACCGGCAGTAACGCGAGCATCAGGAAAAACTCGTACACCTAAACGGAATGCTTCATATTCACGTGCAACATAAGCTGTACCATTAACGGTTATTTCTGGACGCGGTGGCTCCAATACTGTCACATGAGACTGTACAGATGGTATTGTCACTGGATGAGTTTCATTTCCCTCACAAACAATTGTCGTATCTAATCGGAAATTACGTCGACCAGGCGTTGGAAAACGTCGTGAATTTGAATAACCAATGCGACGTAAAAGTGTCTCAACATTTGTATGATTGTCACCGTCTATTTGTACTTTAGTTAAGTCCGTATTTGTTAACAATTGTGTACCTGGCTGTAACAAATCCATTGATGGTACATGAATACCCTCTTGACAACGTCGCAAACATGTCAATACTTCAGGTTTTTCAGTTGCACCAACTAATACGGATAAACCAGCGAGATAACCACGGAAATGATGTTTAGTTCTATTATCAGTACTTTGCCAACATGCGCCAACAACTAATGTTGTATTTACACCTTTGGCTGGATGAAGGGGCCAATCGTCAATTATTTCGGGATTTTTTTCATCAGTATGGGGCTCTTTACCATCGACATACAGTGTGACATGTGGGAAATTTACTTGTACTGCATAATGATGCCATTTATCGTCGCACACCTGAGGCAATTTCCAACGCCACTCGGCTGGCCGGAATATATTTGGATTACCCTCGGAAAAGTCACGTCTCAGCAACAAAATTAAACGACAATTCCTGATGAATAGAGCGTAGTGATGACGATTCATTTCTGTTTAAATCATTTCAATTATTTATTATTTAATTATCCAATAAGTCAACTCTATTTAAAAATTAACTAATTTATTAATTAATGTCAACTTACTGTGATCATCAGCGGCACACAGAATGTGCTCTTTAGCATGTGGATCCTGTCCGCGTCGTGGTAAATGTTTAATCCATACGCCAATACTAAATGTTTGTGCTAAATTATGATCGAGTACATTTCCTGGTATAATAGCGGCAGAATTAATTCCATCAAATTCAAATACTTCATCGGCTTCTTTGCCCTCATCGCGAGTTAATGCCGCGGTCCATGTGGCCGTTGGTCCTGGTGTAGGTAATAAATCCACGCTGTCTGGTGATGCACCGCATAAATTACGCTGACTCTGAACACCATAAGTGTCGCGGTCACATCCTTTTCCAATGTGATCAGTAGCTAAGGTCAGTGTGGCACGTAGGTTTCGCAATATGCAAGGAGCGTCGCATAACTCGAGTCGTGCTGATGGTATGAGCGGTTGAGATCCAGCGCCAGCTGCATAATCCACACGCTCAGGAATTCCGCGCCATCCCAATGAACAAACTCGATTAACTTTAACAGTAACTAATGCTGGTGCAGACTCTTTCATTCCACAATCATATGCAACGACACTTAAAATATAATTGTGCGATCTTTCATAATCCAATGGTTCGGTATTACGTATTATTCCCTCATTGTCAATAACAAATGGTTGATCGCCAGTGAGTATTTCATATTTGCATACATCACCAAATTTCGGTGTACAATCGCGATCAGATGCCTCAACTCGTACAACCTCTTCATATAAACGACCCTCGTCGACGGTGCTGACGTAGGACGGCTGCAAAAACTGTGGTGCATACTCGTTGACGTCGATTACAGTAATGTGAACCGTAGCACTGAAAAGTACAAGATGAAAAAAGTATAATAAATGAATGAATTTAAATCAGGAATCAAATGGAAAATACTTTTGGGAGATATTGATTTTATTCTATGTTCTATTTTTTTTTTTTAATGTAGAATAGAAAACATACTTCTCTGATTGTGCTCCGTTACATGCGACGGCGGCAATGTCGAATTTATAATTGTGACGTTTTTCACAGTTGAGTATTCTTATTGCACGTAATTCAGCTAATCCTTCATCCCTGACAATTATTTTAAATGGCGCATCCCCATGATGTTTGTTAACAATCCGAAAGGAACAAATTTCACCGCCTATTGCACGTATTTGTGGTGTTACTTCGACGAGAGTTTCATTTTCCTTTACCAAGCCATGATATCCACTATCCAAACTGTCCAAATCCAAGTGTGGAACTATTGTCAGAACAAAGTCAATAAAATAAATGAATAAATATAAATAAAAATGAAGAATATTTAAATCTCTCAAAAATATACATGACTAAACGATAATATATATTCATAAATATAGGTATAAAAATTTTTTTTTCTTTTTTAAATGAAGAAATATGATATTTTTGTGATTGTGCGGTGAAAATGATTTCATTCGGTTTCACAAAATGATATTTTAAACTTTCGTGACTCGAATAAAATACTCGAACGGGAGACGGAAATATTTATTTTACATATATATATATTTTTTTACATAGAAAAGGGAGGACACGATATTTGATATCTCACGGACATTTTACTCCCCCATCAATTTATTTTATTTTTTTTTTCTTTATCATCATCATTTTTACTGTAGTGCACAATTTATTGTGAATAATGATTTTGCATTTTTTAATTTCCCTTTCTTTGTCATATCATATATACATATATACCTGCGTTATGCATAAAAATGTAAATTTTCATATACAACACGATGGGTGTTGTGTAATACAAAGTACACACAAACACATACACACAATCCCTCTCAACTTGTTTGGCAACTAAATATATATATACATACATAAACACATATATATTTATATATCCATTAATATTCACATGCAATATAACTAATAAGGTCAAATAAAAATATGCCATGAAAAAAAATTTGTAAAAGAATAAATATAAATTATTTCATTGAATTAAAAAAAATTATAAAACAAATATAAAATAATAATAATATTAATAATAATAAAATCCATGACATATTTAGCGCATAAAAGACCAATATTGATTTCTCTTTTCAACGTGAAATTTTATTTCATATAAATGAACGCTGTGTAACAGAGAGTAATATCATGTGAATATCATATAGATATATATATTTGCATATGTATATACATATATATGCACACGTATATATACATGTACTAGTAAAAATCGCCATAATAATTCTGATATATCAGGTGCTGTCTGACTAAAAGAAAAAAAAAAAAGGTAAGAAAATATAGATAAAGCCCAAGACGCTAATGTAATAATATATCCTAGTGGGAGTGCTTGAAAATGAAGGGATTATTGTGTCAAGGGAGATATTTGGGAATGTGTGGAGAAAAAAAAATGAATAAAGGGAAAGGAAAAATGGAAACGCAGGTAAAGTAAGGTGCCATAACGGGGATATAAAAAAAGATAAAATCACCTCCATGATCGTTGAAGGAGGTCGGTGTCGGCTCAGATGGAAGACTCGCATGTGAGCATCCTATCGTCAAACCGATAAACACTACACTTGCCACCAACAACATTATTGTAGAGTATTTTAATACCCGAACAATATAATGTGTATTATTACTAGGAGTATTGTTTAGATTATTTAAATTCTTTTTGTATAACTAATTAATTTGTGGGTATGTTTATGTGTCTGCAACCACCCGCGAACGATTTGTTAAAAGCGCATTGCAACTTCTCACTACGGTTCGCCTGCGACAGAACACACAATCGTGGAGTTGGTGGAGTCAATATTTGAGTGGAATATCGATTCGCCACAGAAGAAAAATAGTTGTATTTTTGTCTACTTGTAGCGCTGTAGTCAACGCCATGTTTGACGTGTGTGAAATTGCTGTGGTGGGCGGTGAACGCAGCGCGCAGAATCGATTATTGTATATCTCGAGATTTGTGTGGCGGGAAATTTTGATAATGGGTAATTTCGTTTTAGTGCTTATTTGTTTTAAGTTATTGAATAGGAATATTGATTATTTATTTAAAGGTTATGTGGGGGTGAATTATCGTAGATACGACATTGGGAAATGAATGATATGCAGTTTATTTTAATAAAAGCGTGCTGTATCTCATTTTTTTTATAATAGATCAAGGAATCTTTAGTAATTGCATATGTTTATTTTTCTTTAAAAATTATGCAATCATTAGCTAAAAGGTGGGAAATCGATTTGATGTACTTATTATTTTTATTTTTTATATTTATGATTTTTCATTGAATTTAAAGTTAAAACGTAATCCAACTTAACATATAATGGTAGAATATGAATAAATATCTGTCGTACCGACTGTAAATTCAAAACTATATATTCGAATTTCGCGCTTTTTAGCATTCAACACTATATCGGTTGTGTTGAGATTAAGTTAATTCTGAAAAAAGCCACTAGTGGCGCACGAATCTTTCATTACGAGTTACGACTAATGAGAAATTACTAAAGCACTATTTCAAGTGGAATTGAAAATGCTAAAACCGGAAAAAGTCGAATATTTCATCGGCCATAGATGTGAGAAAATAAAATAAATATTTTTTTTACAATTTTTATTCTTAGTCATATATTAGTATCCTCACATTGCTTCAATAATATCAACAATTTTTCATTGGCACTCTAACAAAAAATTTGCAAACTAACTCTTCCGGTTTTCTCAAACAAAGTAACTCAAGTCTATTATTACAATTTGTTTTTTTATTTTTATGTATTTATCTACCAGCTCTTTCCTTTCATAATTAATACTATTTTAATAATGACTCTATAGCTTTTGCTAGGGCTTAATAACTCAATCAATCAATCAATAATAACTAACAAACAAAAGAAAAAAAAAATCATTCACAATGTTTCTCATCGAATTTATTTAATTTTAATAAATAAACTAAAGTATAAATATTAATTTATATAAAACCTACACATATACATGTACATACAGCAATATTTCACATAATTTTTTACGATGTTGATCAGTAAAGAATTTTTATAATACAAAGGGTTTGATATAAAACATATATAAACATAATCGTGGTGGTTTCTGATTAGAGTACCTTTTAAAATCACGGTTGCACGTAACTGTCTACTGATTATATGGATTCGGCAATGATTTCTGATGAAGCCCCCGACAGTCTTGAAATGGTAAAATAATACAGTGTCGCCGTACCCATAGTATACGGGATCCTTTTCGGTCGCCAGAGCGAGTTCGTTAGCGAGGCCTTGGCACGACGAACCCTGTCATTATGCGGCTGGTCCTCATCAGTCCCTCGTCCCTTGCATCTTCACTCCCCGACTTCATCTACCCAATTTCCGATGTCTCTCACCATCAGCTACAACATCGCGCTATTGCGTTATAAGCATACACACATTATTTACTTTTTTTTTATTTCATTATTATTCATCTATCAAAGTATAGTTAATTTCTTATATCATACATTCATTTATTACATGGTTTCTAACTTGTAATTTTTTAATCTATCTCAAGAGAGATATATAATGGAAAATGAAACTGAAAAAGTGATAATGTATTTTTTTAATTTCTTGGAAATGTCAATGTAATTTTATGTGGCATTTAGAATTTTCATCGTTGTAAAATTATGAAAAAAAAAAAAAGATAATAATAAGCGTGTATATAATTATGTTATATTGCATTTTCAAGTTTTATATGTTTTAATATCATTTGCAGAAATACGTTTGTCGTAAAATGTTGGAGTAAATTTAGCCCCTGCTGTTCCACGAAGGGATGTTGAATAAAATAAAAGTGATGAAGGAAGAAGAAGAAGATTAAGAATAATATTTAGCAAAAGAGTATATAAATATGAAAAAAATGAGACAAAATAAATGATGGAGGGGAGAAAAACCGCGAGAAGCCAATTGACATGATTGTCCAACGGACTTCCAAGAAAACGGATCCTTGAAGGAGGGTGGAGTTTTGCGGATCCGTTTGTGTAGGTGGTCGCTCACAGGTAACTACAATCATTTCACTTAATGACGAGAAAGGAGATTTCAACTATCTCACTTTATCATCATCTTTATATTTCACAGTCTCTTATAACTTTACCCCTCTTTTCGTCCACCGATTATCACTGTTTGCTTCGTCCTATTCCGTAGACGTGCGCGCGTGAGACGTCTTTTCTTCATCTTCATCGTTGTCATTATCATCATCATTATTATCATCATCATCATCATCATCATTCGTTGGTCTTTTCTCGTCTCTTATTTTCGGGTTCCTATAATTTACACCCGCCATTTGGCGGATCTTGCGTTATAAGTTCAATGAAAATTGGGCTTGTGCAATTCTCTTTTTGGCCACAAAAATTTTTCGTGGAATATTGCAAAAACAGTCGGAAGTTATGACCCTAATTTTTCAAATTTATTTTATTTATTTATTCATTGTTGTTCTTCATTTCTGTTTCTTCAAATCAATCGTATATAAACATCAGTATACTATCCCTGAAAAAATAAAATAAATTATCTCTGAGAAAACGCTTCTGTCTTACGTCTGCAGCAAAACGTATTATTTGAAAAAAAAAAATTTTTTTTACCTTTCTTTTACATTTATTCCTAACAATTCCGTCATGCACATCCCTTCAATCTTCAAAAGTGCCGTTTTTCTGCTCTGCAACATCATCTCCATGATGAACATAAACACATTACAATATGTATATGTATATCATAGTTAATATGTATTGAGACTTGAAGCATCATCCGGTCCAACGAATCTCTAAGTACTCGCGTTCTTTACTTCCTTTATGACTGCTAAAAGCCGCACTTGGCGTTTCAGTCCTAGGCAAACAATAAGATCGATGATGCACCGTGCACCAACGATGCATTGTCTGTCTAGAGAAGTAGGCGGCAACGGCAATATATTCCTATCTCTTGTTTCTCCTCCTTCTGCTTCAACTCCTCCGCGATATAGGTACCTATATCAGGTAGTAAAGCAGACAAACAGACTGTGAGGGAGTGAAACAAAATTGCATTATTGCAAAGGATAGCAAAAGAGATGGAAAATTTTCATGAGAGGTTCGCTGCAGTTCTCACCCTCAAACTCAATCTAAAATTCTTAAATGAGAAAAAATAATCAAAGTTTCAAAGTAAAAAAAAAATTAAAACAAAAACCAATTTCTTGAACTATAAATAATATTAATTTTTTTGTTTAACATCTAGATACAAAGTCACGCAACAATATATAAAGACTTTATTCGTAGCGGCATTTTCAACTATACATATTTAATATGTATATATATGTATGAAATTTGATGCTGCTATGGGTAACCTGAGCTAACCTGAAGGCTAACTTGTGTCACCAAAGTCGATCAAAATCATTGACTCTTTTTTTTTTTTTCGTTGAAACCTAACCAAATGACTTGGCTTTAATTCAATCAACGTATCAGAATTCATCATTTTTATGATTCAAGTATGTATACATTTAACAATACTATTTAATAACTCTTAATATTCCCATCATTATTAACATTAACATAATAATAATTATAAAATTTCACATATTTTATACCTACAATTTTTATTCACAATTAATAACCTGCTTGAAATTCAAAAAAACATATAGGTTAAGTTGGAACATTTTCTCGCGATTGCGCGCGCAACCAGTACATATACATACACGCTGAGCAAAAGGTAACTGGAAACTGAAACTATGGCGAGTTGAACGAGTGTAGAGGCATGCTGCCGTATAAACACATATACACTCTCTTATTTTGACCGAACACGAGCAAGTGAAGTTAAAGTGAGCCTCGATGAGTGAGAGAGAAGGGCTTATTTTGTTATACCTACAGTGAAAAGATGAAAGAACGTGAAATAGAAAGAGACAAATATACAATAAACACAACAGAGTATATAAAAGAGAAAGAGAGAAAACCGGGGCCACCGCTGTAGATTTCTCCCCTCTACAAGATGGCCGACTCGCCGGTCCAGCACGATGCCCCCCGATCGCAAAGCCTATGGGGAAGGGTGAGTGTTGCAGGTGCCGCCATGTCAGTGCATGCCTAACCTCCAAGTCGCGCGGTACTAATACGGTTAGGCAGAGGTACATTCGCGTTTTTACATTAAAAACTCATTCAATATTAACTTCAAATACATATTTCTTTATTTTACTGTGTTCTATTATAATTCTATCACACATAAATTCACTGTGATTTATATTTGAATCATTATTACGTATTTTATTCTCGATATTATTATTGACATTGAGAATATTATCACTGATAATTATTCATTATCCATCGTCTATGTTTTATTTTTGAATATTTATCCGATGAATAAAACATCGAATGAGATTTACAAAACAAATATTTAATGTGTGGTGAATGTTACATCAAATTTTATATATTTACATGCAACACAGAAGAAGTTTTAAGTCTAAAATATCTGTTGAATAACTCGTGGATTTATTGTGAATTTTAATTAGCTTTATTTTTATACACACATTCACGTAAAAAAAACAAACAATCGCTCATGACTTTCGTGTCACAGTATATAAGAAAATTTGATGAGATGATGAGAAAGAATGTTTCTTTTCTGTTGTTATTAAAATTGGAATTGATGTTATCTGAGTGATATTTTTCTTTTCTTTTATATATGTATTATTTTTTGAATAAGACACGAGATATATTTTGAAGTCACGGAACACGCGCGATTGCGGTACGAGACGCTCATGGTGAATGTGTGTAGTTGTGGCAAAGCAAAAGAGAAAGATACGTGAACGTGGTGTAGATGGAGAGTCTGCATGCCTTCAGTGTGTTTGCATCTTTGTTTTTATTCAGGAGATGAAGGAAGAGAAGACGAGAGAACGCGAGTAAAATAAAGAAGTGTGTATACGTTGAGATATAGATATATATATGTACACACATGTACATGTGCAGCACACGAATACATTTTCTGTCTTGTCTCTGGTGTGTACGGTATACCTTGAATCTTTCCGCGATTTATTAAACTTCAAAGTGAGGATAATAAAAAAAAATTGCCAGTTTGAAACGAAAAAAAAAAAAAATGATAAAATCCAGTGATTGTGATTTAATTAAAATAAAAAAGTGTTGAATTAAAAAAAAATGGTCAATAATTCGTAATAATACGTGTCCTAGTGAAATTGGTGATTTATTTAATATAAAAAATTAAGTGCAGTAATTAATTGATAATTTAATTGTGTGAATAAAGTGACAATGTTTTAATATTATTCATAAATAGAGAAATGAAAAGGAAAAAAAACATTGTGTAAAAGTAAAAAAATCGATGAATTGTAAGAGGGATATTTAAAACGATAAACATCGGGGCAACGTTTGAAATTTATACATATATAAAGAGAGAATTCAAGGAAGAAAAGAAAGAAAGAAAAAAAAAACAAACAAAAGAATTTGAAGAAAGAATAAAAAAATCAAAAAGAAAAATAAACTAAAGAAGAAGAGACACTTCGGGCGCATTCTCTTGAACGTTTTTGGAGGGCGCTATATTCTTCTTGAACAATACACAACAAGACACTCTGAACTGTAACTTGGTCCACGTGTGTATGCCTCCTCTTGCCGTTTCGGCCCGCGTCGTCCTTCAAGCAATGGAACGCTCGAGATAATACCCGTAGAGAAGAAGAAGGGCATGGAGGAGGGAACGGAGGTTGGTGGTAGCAGTAGAGGTGGAGGTGAATTCAAAGGGATGCAATCATCGCGAATTCAGCTACTGCTACTCCTCACCATACTCATCTCATTGCTAACCTCAGGCGTGAGATGCGAGCTGGTAAGACACCTCGAGGTATCGGAGAATGCACCGGCCGGAAGCCGAATTGGTTTTATTGATGCCGATAGTCCACCTTATATAATAGTACCAGTACCAGGCTCACCAGTTAAAACTGATTTAATGATTGATCAAGCAACAGGTGAAATACGAACTAAAGTGCCATTGGATCGTGAAATAAATCCGTCATACAGTTTAGTAGCATTACCGCAAAATGTACGTATTGTTATAAAAGTATTGGATGAAAATGATAATGCACCGACATTTCCCGTTGATCATGTTGATATTGAATTTCCGGAAAATTCACCGCGTGATGCTAAACGCGCATTGCCACCAGCTAAAGATCCTGATCTTGGCCAATATTCAACCCAACGTTATGATATTATCAGCGGTAATTATGCTGATGTATTTCGTTTGTCACAACATCGTGGTCGTGACGGTGTATTATATCTTGATTTACAAAATTCGGGTTATCTTGATCGTGAAGCTAATTCAACATATCATTTGATGATTGAGGCGTCGGACGGTGGAGCACCACCATTACGATCGCGATTGAGTGTTAATGTTACGGTACAAGATGTCAATGATAATCCACCAATATTTAATCAAACTCGTTACACAGCAAGTGTACCGGAGAATGCAACTGTCGGTACACCAATATTGTCAGTGAATGCAACTGACGCTGACTCTGGTGAAAATGGTCGTATTGAATATTCAATAAATCGCCGACAGAGTGATCGCGAAGAGATGTTTCGTATTGATCAACAAACTGGTATGGTTTATGTTAATAAAGCATTAGATTTTGAATCGAAACAACGTCATGAATTAGTTATTGTTGCGCGTGATGTTGGAGCACAACCATTAGAGGCAAGCGCATTTTTATCGGTTTATGTAACCGATGTCAATGACAATCAACCGACAATAACTGTAATATTTTTATCTGATGATGCAACGCCAAAAATAAGTGAAAGCGCACAGCCAGGTGAATTTGTTGCGCGTATATCAGTTAGTGATCCAGATTCACGTACAGAATATTCAAATGCAACGGTGACATTGACCGGTGGTGATGGACATTTTGGTCTTGCGACAAGAGATAATATAATATATTTAGTGGTTGTTGAGAGGCCGTTAGATCGTGAAGAAAAACCTATTTACGATCTTTCTGTTGAAGCAACTGACGCTGGTACACCACCGTTGCGTGCAGTAAGAACTTTTAAATTACTCGTGACTGATGTCAATGACAATGCACCTGTGTTTGAACAAGAACGTTATGAAGCACATTTACTTGAGGCATCAGAGCCTGGTACATCGGTAATACGTGTAAAAGCTAATGATGCAGATTACGGTTTAAATTCAATCATTAAATATTCATTAAAAAATTCAACATGGTTTACAATTGATGAAGAAACAGGATTGATAACAACAGTGACTCATGTTGATTGTGAAACGGATCCAGCACCATTATTAATTGTTATTGCTACTGATACAGGCAGACCGTCATTAAGTGGTAGTGCAATTGTCAGGATAACTGTTCACGATCTCAATGACAATGAACCGATATTTGAACGACCGCTATACAATGCAAGCGTACGAGAGGATTTGTCTGTTGGACGCTGCTTTCTCAAGGTAAATAATTCCAACAGACTTTTTTTATTTTTTTTTTTTTATATATTACATGCAAAATATTTATTACAATATTAAATTAGTAACCGTGAAATCCCCGAGGCATTACTATTTTTTTCGTGCGTAAAATAAATTTTCACGTTAAATAAAAAAAAAAGTAGATAATAATAAAAATTAGACTTCCGTTATTATTGCGATTGTGTACGAATACAAGTTGACAGCACCTCGTTAAAATCACCACTACTTGACACACAATATACATAATATTCGTTTTTCTGTGTGGATAAATTTCTGTATGTATATACATACATTTGAATATTTGTGTGCGCACGTAATTCTTTTCCATTGTGTGTGTATATTATATGTGTAGCTCTCGCACGCGGTCCAACGACACAATACACGGATCATACCAATATTACAACAGTGTATAGTATTTTCTCACGAAGCAAAAAACAAAAAATAAAAAAGAAATGAATAAATAAAAATATACTGCTGTGCGCACACGGGTTTATTAGCTTCTTCCGAACGTGTGCGGGATCGGTGAGGTGGATGATATTGTGGGATGAACGAGGGGCAAAAAGGGTATTCGAATTTTCGGGCTCATCGGCAAGCGGTGGCGAACTTGCGGTGATGAGAAAAAATAACGAAAAATAAATAAGTAGCAGGAAAAAAAATAAGTGTGAGCTATAGCTGCAGTATTATATACAAAATGACGAAGAAAATATATACGCATATATATTTTGAAAAGAAAGTGAAGTAAAGAAGCCTTCACTCGTGTGGTACGTTCACGTCATTCGTCTTCAGTGCATCAACTTGATATACACTGTATGGTTGATGCTGTGACGGTGCTTGACTGTCATTCATAACATTGAAGAA
This sequence comes from Microctonus hyperodae, assembly GCA_030347285.1. Taxonomy (NCBI): domain Eukaryota; kingdom Metazoa; phylum Arthropoda; class Insecta; order Hymenoptera; family Braconidae; genus Microctonus; species Microctonus hyperodae. The sequence continues at coordinate 4,087,460 of JAQQBR010000005.1, forward strand.
AGAGCGTGAAGAGGAATAAAAGATTGTGAGAGAAACAGTGACTCTTATTCCTCACATATACACTTGTGTAAATATATTATACATATACAAAATCGTTTGATGATGGCGATGAGGCGTTGTATATTTTTTTTTTAATTCTTTCTTCCTTCATATTGTCATCCGCATTGTGAGGGTGAACGTGAGCCGTTTGCCGGATGCCAATGAAAATTGGGAAGAATAAATGAGTACATTTTTCAATCACACAGTGGACCGCACACCGACGCATTAAATATACATCTATCCATACATATGTATTATTATATTATATGTGTACATATATATGTATTATAATATTTTACGGATCGTTTAATGGGCCGTTTGCCACGATATTTTATTGAGGGAACGTATTTCGCAAAAGCTTTGACCAGTCAGCATAGTACAATGCTGATTTATAATTGTTGTCCACGCGGCTGTAATTATTATAATTACAGATTTTTCATTCCGTCCATTCGTTTCTCTCGTTCGAGATGGGTGGGGTGGACAAGGGAGAGATCATTTTGTTTTATTCCTTCTCTCTTTTACATAGAGGTATATATGTATATATTCCTCATTCGCATCTGACTATCTCTCTTTTCTTGGGGCCCTTTGTTGCGATCGTTGGCGGCTTCGTTCGAGCTCCACCCCTTCGTTCGCGCCCCATCTCTCCTGCTCTCTCTTACTCTCTTATATTTCCTCGCAGTCAAAAACGAGTTCCGCCATCCTCACGTCAAATATTACATTCCCTTGAAAAACAAATGAAACAAAATAAATGTATATAGGTACGAGAAAAAAAAAATGCTATTAACATCCATGAGAATATTCTTTTAAATATTTTCTCATATTTTAATTTTTCTTGAGGTATTTTTTGTTCTATTGTACACATTTATATAATTTTTGATGGTTTAACACCTTTGGAAGTTATTTATCTTTATTGAAAAAATTTTTGTATTGGTGAAAATAGGGATAATATTTTATTGAATTAATTTAATATTTAAATTCGATAATATTCTTTTTTTTTTTTAATTTCCATCAATTGAATTGCAATTAAGAATTCAAAGTCACAATTTTAACAATAAATGAAACTTTGGGTTATTAATTTGATCAAAAATACATTAACTACACCATAAAAAAATTAATCAAAATAATTAAATTATTAATTTATTTAATAAATTTTTTCAAAGCTCAAATCCAATATTTTCCTTCTCACTGTACCCTTAAAAATTATTCTTAAAAATTATTTCTGGACATTACTAATTACTACACACACACACATATACACTGAGAGACGTGTCAGTAATTTCGAGAGTGAACCAAAGATGAAAAAGAAGAAGTGCATCAGGATGAGGATATGTGTGACTGTATAGTTGAGCGACTAGATCGAATGCGTTTGTTTCATATATCCATTTATTAATGCTTGCGATGCATACGTGTATATATCTCATACAAGTATGGGATATAGCGATACACAAAGTGATGACCGTAATGATTCTAACCACTGTCTGACATCTGGCATTAGGCACTCGCCTTTCGAGTGGCAACGCCCGCAGCAATTGTTGCCGTTTACGGCTGCCGTCGCTGCAATGCGCCGTTGAGTTCAACCTCTCTTTTCCTTTTTCACTCTCTGTTTTCTCCTCAGTCTTATTCTCTTACTCCTCCCCACCTCTTGTACTCTCTCTCTTTCTTCTCTTACTTATACTCGCATGTTCATTCCACTCGATTCAGCGCAGGAGCAGCAGCAACAGCAGCTACAACAGCAGCGGCAATACTACACGTACACATACGTGAAAGACTTCTCTCTACTACTACTAACTCCCTTTCTCTCTTCCTCCGGACCGCATTCCAAGTGCGAAGGGAGCATTGGCGTTGCGCCAATGTGCAATAATATGTATATGTATGTATATATGTTAGTGAGGGTATGCACGAGTTTGTCTCTCTATCATTGCAATCTGTATTTCTACATTTCTCTTCGTCTAGCCGGAATTGGATAAAAAAAACAAAATGAGAAAATTTTTTTTTGTTATTACACATTTGTTACGTCAGGGAATTGTTGTGAATAATGTTGTTACAAGTGTGTAGTTTGATAATTCACACAATTGTCTTGAGGTTAATGAGGAATAATAGAGAGAGAGAAAAAAAAATAGATATTGTGTATGTAGGATTTTATATTAATTTTTTTTATTTTTTTATTTATTTAGGGAGTGCTTTCGTTTTATTTATTGAGATTATTTTCATGACTGTCATTACGTTATACATACGCAAAGTGTTTGATAATATACATCGTGACAATAAATTGAGAAATCGTAAATGCTATTGCGAGATTATGACAATATGACATACAGTGAAATAGTTTTTGTGTGTAGATATATTTATTATACATATTTATCTTATATATCTATATCACTGTTTGTCTGTCTGTATGCATGTAATATCATTTACTGCTCTCGTTTCGTGTCACATACTGAATACGCATTGCACAATGCAAATTTATTCACTGCTATTATATTCTTTGTGAGAACGGTGGGAAATTTATTTTATAAAAACATTAATTTATCAATTTTATTTCTTCATTTATTTATTTATTTTATTTTTTGCATTAACTCTTATACCCTCTTAGCCACCTTGTGCTTCCGCTTTCATGCATATAAATAATATAGTTTTCTTAATTGCACTTTGAGTATATTTTTCTTTGATGCAGAGTAGGAAAAAAAAATCTCAGAATTTTTCCTATTATATTTAATAAGAAAAAAAAAACTAGAAAATAATACAATCAAAGCGTGAAATTATTTGAACATTATAAAAACTATTGTGACGAATAACCATTTCCTTTCAACTTATTGTATATATGGATACTTATATACATATATACATGTATATAAAGTTGCATTTGGTTTGTTCTCCCACGCCGGAAATAAGCGCAGTGTTCGTCTCCGTCATTGTCATTTTAGAATGAACCTCCGAGGTCGTCCCACGCGGTTTGTCATCCGTGTATACATAGAATACAGTATCTATCCACATACCTACATACATAACGTAGCATACTATGTACATATATGTATATATACATAGTGAAAAATACCCATCAGTGGCGGCAAGAGACGAAGAAGCGGAACTATGCGCCCAGAAACTCACATAGCGGTTTATTTCTTCTTCACTTCACTACTTAAATACATTTCCACATAGATAATTCACCGTAAAATCCTCCCTCAAGTCTATTGGTGCGTTTCACTACACATCCTGTCCAACTAAATTATTTCCAACAAACCAAATGATGAAAAGAAAAAAAAAAAAAGAAAAAAAAACACATAAGTATTATTAATTAATTTTCTTTACAATCGTCTTATATTATATTAAATAAAAACGAATACATATTGATTGGCAATTTGGATAGAGTATTATATATATAGTATTATGTTATTGCGTGCGAAGAGATATGAAAATCGTTTGGTCAAGAGAAAGCTTGTCAGATTGAGGCCATGACTAGTCTCCGTTGCATATAAGATTTATAAATAAATAAATAAATATATATACACTTATTATATTCTCTTACCTCTCTCTTATATATATGCAGTGAGAACAATCTGTAGGGTGAGGAGTAAAAAAATCACGCGTCGTATTAAATGTGCAAGTGTGCAATATAAATATTTCATTCCATCGAAGGTAACTTTCCAATGCATATATAAACTCACACGGGAAAGTAAAGTGCAAGTAAAAGTTTTTGGACTCAAGTCGCGAGGTGTCGCGTTCACACGCATACAGATACATATATAAAACCTGTCGAGTATAATATACATAATATATATAAATATTGATGTAGATAGAGAGATGGGTTGCATTACGTGAGCGCGCGTGGCGGATTTAAGAGCTGTCGAGTATGATGAACATCTTATTCTATGACACTTTAGTGCATTTACCCAGTATGACCACTATATGATGCGTTTGTATTTTCAAATGACAGTGTGTATATAGTGGTAATTTTAGAGTAGTATCGTCTCGGTTACCCGAAGAATATATAAGGAAGTACATGGTCGTATAGTATATGGGATATTATCGTTCATGACGGGCGAATGATGGTCAGTGCGCGACAATGGAAATGTAAATGTCGTCGTATAACGTCAGAACGACGACCTGACCCTGAAAATATTTTCAATATAT
>JAQQBR010000005.1:4107478-4117889 GCA_030347285.1 Microctonus hyperodae
TTTTTTTTTTTTTTGCTAATATATACATATACGCTCTATGTACTCATACAGATATATAGTGAACGTTGTCGGGCATACATAATTAATATTTAAACAAGAAGAGGGACATTTGCGAGTCTTCAACTTATAATCCAAGTATATATACACACATACGTATATTTATGCATATAATATATAAACAGTTAACTGCGCGCGAGAAGGTTACAGAGTAGGTACTTGGTAGGAGGAGATGAAGGATTGAATAGTGATGCTAGTGAGACAAAGGAGATGATTTTAAAAGCCGTTTATACATACATTGCGCAATAATAATGGTGCAAAAATTGCGGGGGATTATCATTCAGAAATTTCTCGCAACATTTATCGTTAACATTATAGTACATCTATATCCATGTAATAAATATATATATTATATATATACGTAAACATTTAAGTAAATTTATTTAGTTTTATATGTATATTTATATACATATAAATATATAAAATTGCCTGGGGGCCCAGATGTTCTAGAATTTCTTAGCTCTGCCTTATATATTCTCAATCTCTCTGTCTTTGAGAACTTGAAACGCGCCCGAGACAATGGACCGCTGGTTTATTAATTGGCACCGGGGGCATTCTAGACGAGAGGGCGAAATATATAAAAATATATATGTATGTATATATGGATATGTATTAGGCAATGACGGAATAGGGCGGGCGTGGAGGTATAGAGAGATGAAAAAACGCGGGAATAAATGGGGCTTGGGCCGCCGAAAACTCGCTGTGAATCCGGAAGGCTATGTGTGCGGATACAACAGAGTGTATAGATGGAAGAAAAAAAAAATAAAAGTGAATGAGTGAGTGAGTCTGGGAAGGAAAGAGTAAAAGGGGGCGGTGGTGGATAGGTAGATAGAAAGAGAGATCTAACTTACAGTCGGTTCCACAGAAATATACATGCTTGGTCGCTGATGTATAACGTTTTCGTGCGGGGGGAGAGAGAGAGACTCAAAACGAAAAGATGGCTTCCACGCCCAAGAACGACCTCGAAATATCCTTTACCGTCTTTCTCTCTCGCTTTTTCTATCTAGCTATATGTATATGTATATATAATACATGCTTTTTTTTTCTTATAGTTATATATTTTTTTATTTTCGGCTTTATTTCGTTGTGGAGGAGAGTTTGGAAGTACCATGAGAAAGAATCGGAGCAATAGTTCTCGAAGCTGAGGAAGAGAAAAAAAAATATTATATGAAAATAATGAATAAATACAAATAAGTAAAAAAAAAAGGAGGGGTGGGGGAAATAAAAGGATTTTTCTATTATTCTTTCATATGTAGGAGAAACATTGGTGGATGAAGAAGAAACCTTGGTTTTGATTTCTATTTAAAGAATGAATTTGGATTAAAATATTATTCGTTGGTTTTTTCTTGTTTTGCTACATTAACTCTTTTTTTTTTTTTTTTCTTTACTTTATTATTAATTTATTTTTTCCTACGTGATGGGTGAGAATTAAAGTGCTTTAAGTACAGGATATATATAAAGTGTTGGTGAAATACATTGGATAAAATGATCTTGGTCTTGCGTCGTTGTCCCTGAAGATTAGAAGAATAAGAGAACCTCGTTAACAAGCAAGTTATACCGTCCGAAGAGCGCTCGAATTAACGCTGCGAAAAAAATGCCTTCAGGCAACACCTTTTCTCTTACGTCATACGTTTTGTGGCCATTTGGAGAGTATATACATGTATAAAATTCAAGTTTATACATATATATATGCCTGTGTATAAATATTTGAAATAGGTTTTAATTCTATACGAGAAAGCAAAGTCGCAGAAGGAATTAAAAATTATATTCTTAAATATATCTATATAGCAGGGTGAAGACAATAATTTTAACGATTACCAACTCACTAATATGGAGCTGTGATTCCGATTCTCCACCACTCATCAGGGATTATCCATTATATATTTAAACTCTATCTCATCTTGAAAATATATATCCATGAACTGGCCTTCGAAAAATTCGAGGGATGTGTGCCAGGTTCAAAAAACCTATAGACAATTTAAAAAATAAATAAATATATATATACATATCTATATATATTTTTATAAATGTATTTTTCTGTATATAAAACAGTGAGAGAATAAAAATGAATCGTGGAGAAACCGCTAACGTGGTATATAGCCTTGGAGATTGACTAATCTACGATTTTATGTCCATCCCAAAAATCAACATTTTACATGTTACCTTATCTACTAGCTGAACGATAAACTGCGCATCAAAATACAATTACCCGAATCATTTGAAGAGTTAGAGCCCAATTTAAAAATAAAGTAACGATGAAGAAAAAAAAAACGAAACGGCAAAAAAAATTTAAGGAGTGAAAAAACAAACTCAAAAATGTACGGATTGGTTTCGTGTATATATAGTCACATTACATGTTTGGAATATGTTTAAGTTTATTTCAACGACGCAAGTGGGCGCTCTCTCTCTCTTTTTTCCTTTTTCATCGTCCTCCTCTTTGGATAGTGAATTAGCTATTATATTCCCTAACATTTGTTCATCTCACTGAAGAGCTGCTGCATCGAGTTTTCAACCATGTAATTATCTCTCTTCTTCTTTATTCTTACTCCATCTCATTTTTCGAGTCCTTGAAGTCTCAAGACTTGTGTACCATACGGTCCATAATGCAGTGATGTTTACCAACTGTAAGCTTGATACCAAACATAATTGGATATTATATCAACTAAAATCCACAAACAAACATTTGTCATTTTTTTTTTATTATATAATTTCGCATATCTCATACATTTAAACAATGATTCGGCTTAAAATACATGATAAACAGTGCTATTTTTGACACAATGTCATAATAATAGGTCCCATTAAGTAAAAAAAAATACATAAAATAATGAGAACAAATGAAAATTAAAATAAAATAAAAAACAGTTAGAACGGGAAACTCCCTAGATCTTGTGACGGTTAAAGAGCGAAAAAGGAAGGATGTTGGAAGGTATATAATTGTATGAATGCGGTGTAGTGTGCCCCATTACGGGGGCCGAAATTACAGGGCCTGATGCTTGCTCGCGTCATCCTTATGGGCATTCTTTCCTTCATATATTTCTCATTCTTTCATATTGCTCTCTGTTAACCTCTCATCTTCCAAGAAATATCTTCACGTATGTATATTATCTATATATTATATTCCACTGTATCCACGTGTTATTTTTCATACACAGTCATTGGTCCCATCTCTGATATTAAGCTACTGATGGGGCCCAATGTCTAAAATGACATTAAAACACATATAAATATATAATTCAGCGGTGGTTATGCCATTCTTTTGTTTGGTTACAGCCATGTCCTGTCTTTTGCTTTGTCAAAAGCTTAGTATTTACCGTGCGTCAGTTATCATCAAGGTAATATATACATGTATTTGTTTAGATATATGTATGTACCAAAAAGCAGGAAGATACATGTAGTAAGAGGGTCCCCTTGATGCCTATTAGCCCAGATCCAGCGCACCCATTGGGACCAATTTGGTCGTTGTCGAGCGTTAGCATCAAAGCGAAACGAAATTGCCACTACTGTCGTAAATCACCGTAAAATGTTTACGTCGCGACGCTTATAGACCTATGTAGTGGCTCCACAGTCACATAAAATTTATTCGCGTGTGTTTATGGAGCCTTATATGTATATACACCATTAGTACATAGTACCAAGGACATTTTGGTATAATGGTTATATACTGTTGTAGACTCTCCAGGGAGAGTCACTCGACAAATCACCGATATCGTGCGAACACGCAAAGTGCCAGTATCTCTTTAGTTATTTATTTATTTATTTATTCTTATTTCATTTTATTGGGTTCATTTTGTTTATATAGTCGTGTATATACGTATTTAAATATCAATAAAAATTGAATTTTAAAAGAAATTCTTTGGTGATTTTTTTTTTCGTGGTAATTATTTGACATTTAGAAATTTTCGTTTTTATTTTTTCTAATGCTAATTATATTGATACAAAATATCTTAATCTTAATTTGAGAGAGTTATTTTTATTTTTCTATTTGATAATAAATTATTTTATGTTCCAATCATGAGTATAATTTTTTTTTAAGTGTACAAATAATTCTTTCTTTATTATTTTTTTTATGTATATTTGATTTTAATGGATTTTTTTTTTTTCAATGTGAATATACATTTATAAACACTCATAGATTCAATTTTCATAGAACGAATTGGATTTTTGTATATAATATATGTTAGACATTATGACTATTTTGATCTGAAAGCAATGTTATCTGTAGTGCTAGCTCTCTAATGCTTTTTTTTCTCGCAGTTAAAAATTTATTCACCACATTATATTCACGTTTATACACATAGCAATCACAGGAGTGTGAACTCGAAATATTTGCCGGTATATGTATATACATATAGTTTCTTTAAGCATATCTCCACCTCACCTCCTGCCTATTGGAGCATTCTCGATCTGTCATCGAGTGGGTCTTAGGGACCTTTTACCAGCACACCAGGACTATTAATCAGACGCTCTCGGGGTTCGTCGTTGCGCGCGGGCGGTCGGTGGTCCCTTTAAATGAATTTAAAAGATGACACCGACAAAGAACTTTAGAAAACATATACATACGTGTATATTGTATTTTATATTTTTTCATTCAAACTGTAATGAAAGTAATGGATATTATAATCACACTACAATTATTTCTACCTAATATCTGCAGTGTAGATTTTATGTATTACTCGCACTTCTAAATATTTTTTTTACACATTATTATATCAGAAAAAAATAAAAGAAAAACTGCATGTGAAGACATAATTCGGCTTTTTTCTATATCATTATATATTAATACGCTCAAAATGATTTTAATCTTGATCAAGATTGGGGTTTCAGTGCGGCAACGCGTAGGATCTTGTCGATGTTGTTTTATGACTAAAATTCGCGGCGTTGATGTCTCGTGAGCGAATATATTTTCGTGGAATATTTTAAAGACATATTCATCGCACCTATATATACATATGTGAACACTTATATACACATGAAATTTTATCGAACGATCCTAATCATGTGGGGAAAGAAATAAAATCGAAAAAAGTGTTGTCTTGAGTATGGGGATTGAGGGAAGAGTGGAAATAAAAATTATTTTGGGGTTTATATCACACGGCGGTGTTTATATGTTTGGCTTTTTTTTTTCTCTTCAAAATTAGCCACTCATTAAACTCAAGATTATGATTTTTTACTTGTTTCCCTTGTATGTATGTATAAATTTGTATGTGTATGAGAAGAGATACGTGAAGAAAGTGCGAGAGAGTGTAATCGTTTTGTGTGTGGTAAAACTCGATTCGTTGGATATCTCGCTCTCGCTAAACAGACGTTATTAAGCTACGGACAATTTTGTGGTCCATTATAATTTTCCTCCTGTCTCTCATTCCATGACAACCAATTTTATAGTAATAATAATTATTATTAAAAATGCCATTTCGTGTATGGATATTTCACTTTTGTTTCGTACAAATTTATATATATTTTTTAAAAATATTTCCATTTATATTTTATATTTGTATTATTGATTATTAAATTTATTTTATTACAAACATAAATTTTTTTTTTAATTCTTATATTATTCTTAATCAAGTTGATTGAAAAAAAATTTTTTTTTAGTCTTTTTCTCTCATCAATTAATTTCAGTTACTATTAATATGTATTTTTTTTTTCTCATTTTCCGTCGAATTTTTGCACGAATATGATAATGATTATATATCACGATTACAAATGACAATTTATAACATGACTATATGCATAAATTTCAAACTCTCTCTATATATGTCGCTGATCAAGTTGGCGTGAAGGTAAACGATAAGGTGAATGTCTTTCAAGAAAGTTCGGAATAACGGAATAAATGTTGTTATCTAGAATACTGTCGAAGTGTTTGCGGCGCTGAAACGAAAAGAGGAAACGCGTCGATTCGAAGGTCGTACGATTATTTCTCCTCCACAACACCTTTATATATACATGTATATATATAAAATGTACACTTTCAAATATCTTTTCCGCGTGTCATTCGGTCCCATTAAAAGCATCCACCACGCCAAAGATTGTCTCTTCTTTCGTCTTCTTCTTTTTCTTCCCACCTTAAAGACACTTGAGAGAGAAACTGCGATTGTGAGCTGAACGCGCGGGGTAAAACTGTCGCCGACGGGTGCGCGCTCTTATTCACACACGTAGGATGCGCCTTCGCATGGGGAATCTTTCGCCTCGTATCTTCGCCGCAATTGGTCGCGCGAGTGCGTGAAACCGGTCGTGTCGTGTGACGCCGGCGAGTCAATTAGGTAAGCCGCCGCCATGAGAAGTTGAAGTGAAGAGGAAAATAAATAAATAAATAAAAATATATAAGACAAGAATTAAAAAGCAAAATGAAAATAAAATGGAGATGCGTAAGAGGGTGGAAGTGAAGGTGTATAGCGACTATCATTTGCAACATTATTTTTTTTTTTTTGCTTCTTCAAAACGCGTGCATTCAATGTCGTCTTGAGATAAAGTAAATGACGACGTTTGTATAAATATATTTGCCAACAATATTCCATGATATTTCAGTCAGATTATTTTTATTTATTTTTTACCCCTGGGTTTTAAAGTACTCGGTGCGACTGGATTTTCATCGAGGTAATATAGAGGAGAAATGAAACTATTATGAATAAGCCAGTGAAACAGATATATTTATATACATGTATATATTTGTATAAATAAACGTGAATATATTTTATGTATGCTATGGAATCCTTGGGAGAGATATTCCCGCGTAGGTCCAAAGCATCGCGTGTACATCGACTCATTAATCTTCTGAGGTCTAATTGCGACTATATCTCCATGAGTAAGAGAGAAAATATCGTATAAAGTTGCTACTTTTTTTTTTCCACAAAACCCTTTGCATATACATTTTACTCTTGATAAACGTCCTTATTTCTCATATTCTCCATTAATTATTCACATAATTTTATTTATTTATATACATTACACGACAACATTTTTCATACACTATTTTCTTAATTAGAAGAGAAAAAAAAATTAAATGGAAAATTCTTGATTAATATATATATTTTTATTTTTTAAATATATTTGTATGACTGAGTTATTTTTTATTTTTCGAATTCAATTTTATTATAATGATGATAAAAATATATATATTTATGCGGGGAAGATGAGAGAGTGCGAGTGTAAAAGGGAGAGAATTGAACAAAGTGTATGAAAGAAGAGAGTAGAAGGAAGCCGCTAATCTGGCATCGAAGCCTGAGGGGTCACTTCATACCCTCGTCTTCAGCTTCCGTGCGCTATTCGCCACCTTCTTTGACCATACGGAACCGAGTGAGTAGAAGAAACAGTATGTATATATATACGTGTGTGTACATTCATGTTTAATACATACATATACATGGATAAATATACATATAATAAAGAAAGGCATCCTCCTGTTTTCGCTCGATGCGCCGTTTAAGCTTTGATCGATCAATCTGTATCGAAAAATTAATCGATTCAACCATCATAATGTTCAATTTATAATTCTATTGATTCTACAGTCACGAAAGGAAATTATTTTATTTTATTTTTATATCAAGAAAAAAAAAAAATTTCTTTTTTATTCTATTCTTTTATTTCATTTTTTTTTATATTATTTGATGAAGTGTGAATCTCGAATTATGTGTAAACTTTGATATCTTTTTTAAACACACATTCATTTTTATATTTATATTTGTTTCGCGTTTCAGTTGAGAAAAAAAAATATCTTATCTGTTTCTTAATTAATACAGACGATTTCGAAAAAGAGTTTGGGCTGTTTGATTATTAAAACCATCCGGCTATTAAAAATGTTGACCAAATCAGTTTTTTATTCATCTCATTATTATATCCCCGTCAATATATATCGCGTCTTTTAATAAAAAAGAAAATCGGCGCGTATTGAAAAGATTATTCCTGCGAATATTCCATAGATAAAAAAATAGATACAAAAAAAAAAACAAAATTAAAAACCGACAAACAACAAAAAAATTTATACATCAAACTTACATCGTTAATAAAATAATAAAATATTTAACAGTAACTTAATTATGCACCTTTGAAGTCTCTGCTAATTGCACACTGATCTATTGGAGTAACGCACCGTATAACAAACTATATACAAGTATATAAACATACATAAACATATTTATTTACACAACAAAGTGTGTGCGCGATTTCACGATAGCATTAAAAAAAAAAAATAAACGATGCGGCGTTAATGTAGTTAAACGCAAGAGAGTAAAAGATCGCGTTCATCTACATACACACCTACCTGTACATATGTACTCTTTATTATATAGCTGCGTGGTATAACAAACTAGATCGCCAAGTGGCCGGTACTAATGTAGTGCGCACTTGCGCATGCCCTCACAATTTGTACGCTGCAGCAAACAAGTGTTTATCTCGTGAGCGACGATGCGAGAAAAAGTTGAGAGCAAGATGACCAAAACTAAGACAGTTGGAGTGAGATCGAGTGTGAATTTGTTTAACATATATAAGCATTATACACATATACATATGTAACACATGGATTTGAATATGTGTGGATATTTATAGTTGTTGTGCATTACAGTTGGCGAGTTAAAGAGCTATATGGAAATATAAATTATTATTTATATAAAGTCTGTAATCATTTGAGAGAAATGTTGAATATCATGTAAGGCATAATTTTCTAGTCATTATTAATTATGACCGTGGTATACATTAATCGATCGATTTATTGAGCTCGGAAAGGAATAAAACATAAATTGTAATAAATATTTATTTTTATGTATATAGCTTAATAATATATATCAAGAGCTATTTGCAAATGTTTTTGTATTTTATTTATATTTATTTAAAATTTATAATCTTGAATATAATTTATTTGTTTATTTTGATAAAAATATTTATTCCAGTTTCTTTGTGATAGTGAAATAAATTTAATTTTGTTTAGCAAACGATGAGAATAATTTTGTTGCCATTCTAACTCGGTCTTGTGAGACGTATTTGCGAACCTGTATAAACATGTATATGTTATGCGTGTAAAATTCCGTGACAAATAGTTGCACATGCAACTGCGGGCGAAATAGACGCGAGAATTTGCATACTCAACGCGACGCCCCGTGCTCATATATACCTTTCGCTAAAGTAAACGGACTTCTAGCTGAGAAATACGTCGTTCGATAGTTGTGAATTGTTGGCATCTTGGTAAATCGAGTGAATGTTTATATGGAAATAAATAGAGAAAAAGGATGAGAGAATGGGATAGATAAAGCTGAGGAATGTGTTCTCGTTGTCACTATTCAAGAGAAAAGTTTTCCATATGGTTGCCTATGTTTCTTGGAAATCTTTTCCGGATACACTTGCACACTTAACTGCAATGCAGAGATGAAGAGGAATCGTTGCGGCACACATTGTGTTTGGCACGTAAAGAAAATATCCTTTTTTTTTTTTTTGTTTATCTCTAGGGCTGAATGGAAATAAATAAAACACGTTAACTTTGAAATTGAATGAAAAATAAGTAGTAAAATATAAAAGATAATAAAATAATATAAAATAAAATAAAGTAAAATGAATATTGAAGAATTGTTATTTTTATACATATTTTTTTTTTAATGTGATAAATATCGTAGAATGTTTGGTTAAGTGTTATGAACCTGAACTGCATGTTATATACGCGTGTATTTGTGTTAATGTTAAGGGCGTATAAATGCACTTAACCCGAAGAAAAACTTTGGATGAGAGAAAAGGAAGTATATATATAAAAGGAATCCAAAGAATAGCCATAAAATCCGCCCTTTTTTATCCATTGAAAATTGTATTGCGCGTGCGTATATATGCGTGTGGGCGCCTGTAAAACCATAAAATCTTCAATCTGTAAAATATTATATTTTTTTCTTTCTCCCTCTACAAAGTTCATAATAACGAAATTCCATTGAACTTTGTCAGCAATATTTTTTTTTTCTTATTTAAAAAAAATAGGTATGTTTTTCTTTTTTTTATTTTCGGCAAAAATTAAATAACTTGTGTATATATATTTAGGATAGAGAATCCTGAATAAATGCCTTTGGCGTTTTTATATATGTATATAAATAAATATAATATTTTTATTTAAACTCTCTGTGCGGCAAAAGATGGATCAATTCCTACCGACTAAATATCACTTCGCTCACGTTCATATTTAATTTATACATACACACACATATATGGGTGTGTGTATATTCACGTGAGGTATTTGCCATCAGGATGGTCCTGTCAAATATTTGGGCTTTTAGAGCGTGTTTGAAGAGGCCCACGACAGGCAAATGCCAAACAAAAGAAGAAGTCGTGTTAGAATAAGAGACAGAAGGCTGACGTTGTTGTATATATAAAACAGAATGGAAGG
>JAQQBR010000005.1:4117989-4133206 GCA_030347285.1 Microctonus hyperodae
AATAATAATAATAATAATAATAATAATAATAAATATTTAAATTATTCTAAACTGTCTTATCAAATGAATAAAAAAAAAAAATTGTGATTTTGCTTGCATATAAATTTTATTGCTCGCACATTCAACTCGCCGATTATAACTGCAATATAACTGCACGTGTTATACGATGATGAAGAATAAAATACAAGGAAATAAAAGGAAAAAGAAAGAAAAAAATAAATAAATAAATATATAAATAAAAGAGAGAGGAGAGAAATGGATATAAATAAAAAATGAGGAACAAAGTGAAAAGAGAAGCGACGTGGATGATGCAGGCGTTTAACATAAATATTGCTCGAAAAATATTTCGACGTGGCCGCCGGGTAGACCGCACGCCTGCGGGTGATCCGCTGACACGACGTTAATTGAAAGCCCCTGTATACTTCGTTCTCATTTCTACTTTTTTATTTTTCGTTTTCTGCCGGATACTTTTTATTTTTTTATATTTATTATTCTACCATCATCGTCATCCTCCCTTAAATCCGCTTCATTTTATTCTCGTGTGTATATTTTATTTTATAATAATTAAAATAAGAAATAAAATTGGACTTAAAGGATATATTACGAGTTTCAATCAATTCCCATTGGTGATTGCAACTTCAAGAGAACGGCGTTGACGTAAATCGCAATGGAAAAAGCGTGAGATAAAAGGGATAAAATTAAAAAAAATATATTGAAAGAATGAAGTTGATGTGGAAGAAGTATAAGAGGACAAAATAAAGAATTAAAAGACCGTGAAGAGAGCAAAGAGAAGTGATGGCAGAGAAAGGCATTCAACTCAGTTGGACTTTAGTCTCCTTCACCGGTGGCTATCCCTCGTCTACTCGCGGCAGGTTTACGACGAGCCAACGCAAACACGACATTCGCCCGCTAACTGGCCACCTAGCTACCGGTATATTCCAATGATATCCCTTGGAGACGTAACGGACGCCGGAAATAGCAAAACAACGGCGAAGCACATACACCAGGAAATTGTTTCTCATTTATGTACAAACCATATTTTATTTTATTTCATTATTTATTCATTTATCTGTCCATCAACTATATCCAATACTAAGTATCAACACAATATTTTATATAATAAAATTAATTAATTTAATTGATATGTTAGCAGTGAAGTATATATTCGAATGTGAATTAACGGATAAATTAATTAATTTGAATGAAAAAAAAAAAAAAATTAATAACGATACTTAAATATTTATATTATATATTTAGTTATTATATTTTTAATAATGAATGTTGGATTTAATAGGAAAATTGGATAGACATTTTCAATTCGTATATAACGGGAATATTCTCTGCTATGTGTCAACTTGTTCTTCTTTTTTCACCTCACCCTTTTGCCTCTTATAGAAGAGATACATATATTCGTGTATTCTCATGCTCATCCTGTATCTCTTGCGTGGCATTTTAAATTCATTGCTCTCGCTCTTTGCCTTTAACCAGGTTCAAGGTTAACATAATCCACTCTCGTCCACTCTCTTTCCGCGTCGTTTGTGTGTGATTTCTACTCGAGCGCCCGCATCATTTGTGTTCTCTCGCAAACACAGAATGTCACAATTTTAAATTCAATCTACGTAATCCTGAATCAAGACATAGAGCTTTTATATATGTGTACATATACGTATATAAATAATATATACACATCGTACATCTATATACGCGAAGATAGAAATTTAGAGAGAAAAAAAATATACATATATAAATTATTTCTATGCTAAATCGCACAGTGGAATTTAATAAATCAAAAGGATAATGGTGATGATATTTTTATCCACGTGTGTGTATATATTTAATTTACAAATTTGGCGGAAAAGAGAAAGAAAAAAAAATGCGATATAAAATAAAATTTCAAGTAAATCGTTGCGCGGGAATTGAGACGGTAACAAGACGATTTAGCAGTTGGACTCGTCGAGACGAGGAAATTGAAAGGCGCGAGATATTGCCTGAAACGTTTGTCGAGCTACGATACCAAGAGAGAAACTGAATGAAGAGAGAAAATATAAATGAAAGAGAAAAAAAAATCGAACGTGATGTGGCGCCACGATCCGGACACCCCCCGTCGAGTATTATTACGCATTTAACTAATTTCCTTGTCTCGTAAAATACAAGAAGACTATTATCCTTCTCGCTCTTCCCCACGCATTATCTCTCTTACTCTCTTATTCTTTTTTACAGGACTTATCAATGGTCCTGGGAGTCACGCGCTCGGCAACATTAAAGTCCCAACACATGAACATTAATGACACACGTATCACCTGCCAACATAAAATCTTACTCTATGTATAATATATTTATAATCAATTTTTTTTTTTGCTTTATTTTTCTATCTTTATTTGTTCAGAATTTATTCACATCTCAGTGTGAAGTTTAATCATTTATCTTTGTACACGATTGTTATTTTGACAAGTTTTTACTTGTATTTAATGACAAAGTTGGGATATTTAATTGTTATTTATTTATTTTCTCGTGAAGAATAATGTAATTTATATAGATTAGATGTAAGATAGTGATAATGATTGTTTCGACGAAATATAAATGACAGACACATGAGGCGACGATTTTTAGAATCACGCGATGATATATATACCCTGAAGATGTGTGTTGATATGCGTGTGTAAATAAATATGTATATATATATATCCTGATCCCCTTTAAATTCAATCCTATTTTGGACAATTTTTTCTTTGTCTGGAACCGCGGATCTTTTTTTTTCCCTTCCATTCTGCCAACTTTGACACGCGAAATAATTAAGAAAAAAATTTCTACTTTTTTGTTTCCCCAATATAATTGACTTGAATTATCCTTATTATCACCGCCCTCTCAAGTTGAAATTTTCAAATTCCTCGACAACAATTATCCGCTTCGTCGATGTGAGAAAAAAGAATTTTTAAGAATACACATATACAACAGAGATTTCAAGTTATTTTTTATGTAGCTGAAGCGTTTCTAATTTTTCCTGAGAATTTAATATATATTTCAAATATCTTTCCTTGGAAATAATTTTAACGACAATTTTACGACTAAAATATCACTGCACTGTATACAATGTATACCTTACCAAAAACAGAAAAAGAAAAAAAAACATTAAATAAAAAGAATAAAAAAAATTCTTTTCTCAAATAACTACAGATACCTATATCTATATATAAATGTACTTGCAAAAAATAAATAAATAAATAAAATTTTTTTTCCCTCCCAGAACATTTTACGCACACGAAAAAAAAATAGTCTTTAGCACTGAGGGGGGAATAAATAATTGGTGGGTTAAAAAAGAATCTTTGTGTAAAAGAAACGCACACACTAACACGCAAACGTATCCACACCAAAGAGGAATTACACGGATGTGAACAATTTCTCCTTTACCACTACACACACTACTATGTCATTCCCGTAGTAGCCCGCGGGCTCTATAACAATCTGCGTCACGAAATAAAATATAAATTGAGCATTTATCAATTAAATATTTTTCTAATCCCATTCCCTCTTTCATGATACCATTTTCTATTCCCTAACATTTATAAAAAATAAACAAAACATTTTAAATACTAAACAACACACTCAATATATATTCTCCAAGTCCGACCAAACACTTACCATATTCCCTAGGTTAAATTACTAGCATAATTCTCTCGATAAAAATTTTTATTCACGTCTGAGAACTTGACGAAAGAAAAAAATGGAAGCTCTCAAAGCTCGGGATCCGGTTGCAGGATCGACTCGAATTTCTCCATAGAGAAATGCAACATCGAGAGAAGAGAAAGACACTGAATAAATAAATATATACATACATATACATATATACATGTGAGTTGTTTGGTAGACAAATGAGCGGCGCGTTCTACATAGATCCTTTGGTGAAGATTGGATTGAATTTCTGGCGTCGTGAGAGAGAAAAAGAACTACATGACTATGCAAAATACATATACATATATACATTTGACAATGGCCGAGGGTCTCTGGGAATAAGAAAAGTTCAGGTGAACTCTTTTGCATTAACCTGGTCAAGAGACAGATAGAAAAATAAACAACAGAAGAAACGAAAGAATGAGAGTGATGAATTGGCAGGGGCAAACGATATTATTGCAACTAGGAACAGAAAACGCGACGCTACTTGTCGTCGTCGTCGTCGTCGTTGACGTTTGGCCTTTGGGCAATTTACATAAATTTATAGTGAGAACGAAACTATATAAAACAGAAGCGGAAATACTCTAGAATACACCAGAGTGTATATAAAAACGCGCGACTGGATCTCTAAGAATTTGCACGAAGCGCCACCAAAGCCACACAAATACATACACACACTTATGTATACATATTTTATACTATGTATATGTATAAACGTTTGCACGTAAATGTAACTCGAAACTACTGAGAACCCGGACGCAATAGCGCAAGAAGTCGCGCTCAAGTTGATTTATTTTACTCCTGATTTTATTTTATATATTGAAAAGTGAGTATAAAAATAAATTATTCAATAAAAAATAAAGTAACAAAAACAGATAAATAAAACATTATCACTGAAAATATATTTAGGAGCGTGTATGCTTAAGTAAATTACTAAATAAAAAAATAATAATATATCATAATTGTGTAAGGGATGAGACGTTGACGTTTGGAATGAGGAAGTACACAACATATAATGCTGTTTAAAAATTTCTTCGTCTTCCTATTCCATATATACACATGTGTATGCATACTAACATACATACACATGTTTATTCTTCTACGGACAGTAGACTTATTCGTGAGAAAGTAAAGTATAGAGCAAAGAGTAGAGAGAGGAATATGCTGCGGTGGGAGACAATGTGATGGAAATAAAAGGAGGGCCACATAAACGAGTATAATAGCGAGTGGATTTATCCATAAGGGCAGAAAACAAATCCACTGTTTGTTACTCAACAAACAAGACATGGACTACTACTCTCTATATGTTTGTTATATATTCTCGTTTCTACTTCTGTCTACTTCGTAATTTTTTCTTTCATTTACCTCTCCCTGTTTTAGTTCATGTGCGAATGCAAATGAGACAACTCTCGAGCGAGTTTAACCATCGGTACCACCAGAGTAGTTGCTCTCTTGTAGAATCAGTTCCGCTTTACTTTAAAAGCTTTGGCGCGCGCAATGTGCGCACTCTTTATGTTTATATGCGCATCAAAGCATGTAAAAGCAAAAACCGAGAGATGTGTGGTATATTTAATTTAACGAGAGCATTACATTGCGTGGGTACAGTGTTTATTTGTCCCGTTATCTTGCGGTGAATGTGTGTGTAGGAAATATTTGCCTAAAATCAATGAGGAAAATATTTATAAGCAACCAACGATTTAATGAATCATTTTGTAAAATTTATATTCAATGGGATGTATATGTATACAGTATAAGAATATAATAATGTAGAATATAAAAAGAAAACAAAATGTGTTGAAGAAAAATTTTTAATATAATTTTTTTTTTCTTTTTGTTTGCGAATTGAAAATAGATGTATAACGGTTGTGTGGATTTTTATTTGTTTAATTTTTTTTTTTTTTTTTGCTAATTATGGAACGGTTGGTTCACATATTGGCTTCATAAATAAATAACGACGTTGGTGGTGATGATGGTGGCGGCGGCAGGAAGAGGAAAAGAAATGAGAAGAAAAGAGTCTGAGCATTTAACCGGTTAACAGCCCAGGTCAAACGGCAATAACATTACCGAATAATCATAAAAGAGCTGTGGTAGCTGACAGAGCTTGCACACCACTTTACATTATATTCTCACATATTTCCTGCGATTATTTTACTCTGTACAGAATCCCATACGTCATCCCCGTTACATTAAACTCGTTACCGCAACCGAAACAATAAACAACATTGAGTAAAAAAAATTTTTATAAAACCAAAAGAATTTATTTAATTAAACTTCCAGTAAATTAATTAAAAAAATTTATATTTAAATATAACAATTCATATTTATTTATTAAGTTTATTATTCTGAATAAAATAAACACTTTGATATATTAATCAAATTTAAAATCGCGACAATAAAAATAAAAATTTAATTGAAACTAAAAAATTCTTTTCTCACTGAAACAATCAATAATAAAAAAATATCTCTGCCTTTTTCGATTCACCATTTAATCATAATTAAAAAAAAAATCATAAAACAATTGAAAGAAATTTCCCATAACCCCAGAGAATATCGATAGAAATTGCCGGAAGCAACAAGAGTTATCAGATTTTTTTTTTTCGATATTGTTTTATAAATATATATATTTTTTTCTTTCTTTCTGATGAACTCTCCCTCTGTCATGACGCAAACGGGCAGCAGTACAGTGAAAAAATAAAAAAATCGCGAGGAGGAGCACGAACGCATTCCTGTCCAGGGCCCGACAAGGAATGAGACACGCGGATCCTCATTGGCTCGTTGGGCTTCACCGCGTCACACCGGTTGGCCGCCTTAATGATACGGTAGGGCAACAAACGGCTGTTGCAAGACCCATGAGCGCACATAAGCAGCCGCAACAGAAAAGTACCTACATCTCGCGCGAAGCTACCATTGATCGCAATGTATATACATACATTATAAATATATGTATACATATATGTACATTAACTTTTGAGGCAAGAGTGCGGCTTCTACCGCACACATATAACATCCACCAAACCCCCTATCTCCCCCTCATTTCATGCGTGTAAAAGACAGTGTATTGAATTGCGTCACGCATCTTTATTTTTTCTCTCTCAATCTTTACCACAAAATTGACTCGACGCCATTTTATTTAATTTTTTTCCGCCTCTCATCTCTTTTACATATTTAATTTTTAATATACATCGTATTTATAATTATTAATTATTCCTTACATTTCAATCATTAAATTCGTTACAATTCCTGCGGTTATAAAATGAAATAAATGAAAAAATAAAATTGATATTTAAGTAAATAAATAATTTTATTTCTCCTTGAAATTATATTTGATTATACTAATCGATATTAAATCGCAGGAAGACCATTCTCGGAGACATATAGATATAGATTGTGAGAAAATAAAATACACTCTATGATCAGGGGATTGATGATACGTTTGAAAAACAATTACAGCATATCGTCGAGGGCACAAGCGCACGCGGGAACGTGTATATAAATAGTATAGGAAGAATAGGAAGATTTAAACGTGCTGATACACGTATGTATTATATTTATATACATCACATAGCGGCATTGATATTGCTCTGGTTCTTCTTTTACAATGTGTATATTGAACTTTATTCGTATGATATGAATTGATGTGTTATGTTCATTGGCGTAGTTTGATATGATCGTGTCCACGGGACCGTAAAGTAATGCATTGAAACAACACAGTAAGAATGCAATGTGAAATACGATAAAGTAGAAAGAGTCGATACAAGTAAGACATACATATCAACTCTTTTCATATATGTAATAATATTATTTTTTTTTTTTTATTATTCATGTGTATATCTACCTCCGGCTGGCTACTCGATACAACAACATCATTTTCTCATTGCGGGACAGACATATGTGTATAAAACCACGACACGATCTTGACTGAACTTGTAATATTTTCTTTTAAACTGTGTACAGATCGATATACTTACTTATATAAATGTAATATCGAAATATAAATATCTACGTGTGTTTTATATTAAGCTTTTAAAACCACTTATTTCATATTCTCGGCTGTTTCGTTTTCTTTAACTTGCAATGTAGTCTACACATAACCACTTGAACAAGAAATCAATCGTGGTTGTGGCTAGTATCACATATCGCTTCATGCAGAATTATTTATATTTAATAAATGATATAGTTGTACGACTCTGGATAGTTTGAAAATGAACAGAAAAAATTTAATAATTTTCATTCTTTAGTTATTTAGTTTATCAACTGTTAATAATTATTAACTATAGTGAGAAGAAATTTTTTTTAGTAGCCTACGAGTAGCAATAAATAAAATATAATTATTTATTTAATATTACCTAGAGAATGATAAATTAATTAATGTTGAATATTTAATTATTATTTAAAAAAAGAATTGATTATAAATAATTCAATGTAATAATAAAAAATATTAATTAACAGTATCATAATCAGTTTTAACTAACAATAAAAAAAATTCTTCTCTTTATATTAAATAAATCTTTAATTTAAAAAAAAAATAATTTTTTTTTTCATACATATACTAAAACTTTTCATTATTCACTCAAAAATAAAAATATAAACCGAATGAAAAAAAACTATTTCTTCTCCACATTTATATACAGTTATGTTCTCTGACACACAACGTAACATATCCAGATATACAATAGTACATCTTCACATAAACACACCTATACATACATAGAATCCTTAACTTGTGCGTCGGTTGTCCTCACGAGATAAGAGCGTATCTCGCACACGTGTCGGTATTCGTAACGTTTTATCCTGAATGCCACTGACTCCGCGCTCATATGTATAAGTATATACACAAGTTACCTTCATCGCAAATGTAAGAAAAAGATTATATATGTATACATATATAAAATAAGTACACACAGGACCCGGAGGAGGCGACAAGATGGCCCGGCGAAAATTGCCCGGGACGAATGCTATTACTATCATCGTTATTATCATTATTATAATGGCCGCATATAACAGTATGGCGATACCAATTTCTCCAACACTACCCTCTTCACAACCATCTTCATCTTCTCTTTATTCTTATTATTTTTTGTTTCATCTCCCTGTCTTTCTCGGTTCATCCTTAGCCGCCGCGCTTTATCCCCGCGTTCATTGCATTATACATACGTGTATATAGATGGAAGTAGTAGTAGTTGTATAGTGTTGTAGTAATAGTAATAGTAGTAGTAGTTGGTGTAGTGCCTTATTCATACCGATACATATATGTATGTATACATGTATATACAGCGAACCTGACTTTAGCCATCCAATAAAATCGGACGGCCGACAATTTTCGGTTACGCGTGATCTCATTAACCTGGCCGTCCAGCCGCTGCTACTCCTCCTCCTCCTCCACCTCCTCTTTTTCCTTTCCCTTTTTTATATAGCCCTTTATTTTTTATTTATTTATTTTTTTTTATATTCTGTGCTTTGAATGCTTCTTCGTTTCTTTGAAGTGACTATGCGGTTGAAAAAAAGATGGAGTGAAGAATAAATAAATAAAATAAAATTTTACATTGTATAATTTCATGAAAAATTGTATACTATGGAGACGAAAATATAATTCTTCCTCGAATGAAAAGAAAAAATTTATATATATATTTATGAAATAAAAATATAACGAACATTCACACGATGATGTTGTGTATGAAATCAACGAGAATTGCACGAGTATATAATTGTAGACAGTTGCTAAAGAAGGGGAATAAAAATTTGTTATAAAGATGGAGACTCGTAAAATTCATCAAGTTTTATATTCTCTCACTACACGCTATTTATATAATATTTTGTTTTTTGCCATTTGATGATTATAGTGTACATAAATATATTTGTGTATGGTACTGTGTGTGTGTGTAAATAAATTCCATTTTGCGTTTTAAGTGTGTGCAGAGACATAATAATAATTTTGGCAATAAAGCAGAAATGAGACAAGAGACGCAAGAGATGAGTACATCTCCTCAGGCACACGTAAATATAAGCCACTGCATCAAAATGGCGGTGGGTAGTTTATTTTGTGGCTGGATCGTACACGTGCATGTTGAATCCATCTGTAAAAATCTTTCATACATGCGCGTATACATCCACGTAATTATATAAAAATGAAGCTTAAGATGGATAAGAAAATTTCTGGTAAAGTCAAGATAAGGAATATAAAGTAAGATATACCTATGTATAAAAAAAAATATACGATAAATAATATGAAGATGATGAAGTGGGAGGAGCACTGAAGTATATTGAAAAATACCGAAGCAGAAGCAGCACGCTGATGCTGTTGATATTTTTCAAGCTGATATCCACCAAGAGACGGGATATCGAAAAAGCAAAAACGAATCGTTATGAGCTTCGAAACATTTTTATAACACGATGAAAATACGCTTGAATTATTGCAACAAAGTCGGGTAAAATATATCTACAACTAAACTTATACATAAATTCTTTTTTATTATTTATTTTATTTTATTTTACTTTAAGATAAGATATATTGTATCAAGTTTGTTCATCCACGTCATCTTCATATTTTTATTCATCTTTTGTTTTTATTTCATTCTCCAAACGTAAGTATGTATGGATATATTTTATGAATATACATATGTGGTTGTATGTCGGTATGGTATAACATGAAGCTTCGTGAAGAAAAGAAGTATAACCTACCACCAGGTTCTTTGATATAACCACGTCTTGCTCGATCCGGCAGCGTAAAGATGGTCGTGCAAGATAGTAACATGAAGTTAATAATGAAATGATTGGATAGACGCGAAAGGGGGTGCTGGTAAAGGTATGTGTGTATATGTGTATAAATATGTATATGCAATGCTGTTTATAAGAAAAAAAAAATATAATAAAAATTATAAAGCTTGCGTGATCGTAACAAGAAATGTTCATGTATTTAATTATGTACATGAAATTCAATTGAAAATAATATTTTGATAGATTATTAAAAACTTAAATTTAATCAATTATCGTGAGAATGCATTACTAGACGATACAATAAATAAAAAATTTTACATTCATGTACATATTTATGTTCCTTTGTAATATTTGAAATAAAAAAAAAATATTTATAATGAATAAATAATTTAATATTAACGCGGTTTATTATCCAGTGTTGGAGCACGTGTGTTGTGTCTAAAAGTTGTGAAAACACGTGAGAGAATATTGTGTGTGTCTAACACGTAAGTTCAGCATTTAAAAGGACTTGTGTATGTGTGAGAATGAGGAGAAAAAAAATATGAATAAAGAAAAAGAAAGATCGTTTCGCTTGTGATTGAGAATTGGCGCGAATTTATCGCATTAGACCCATCGGCATTCACGAGTATTTCTCTTCGCTTATCGACATATACACTCAATGATTTATTGCATCAATAGTGCATAAAAGAGAAGTATACTCTTATATAAAATATAAATATTATAGAAAAATCCCATAAAGAAAGTATGAAAATAATAAATTTTATTTTTTACCTCAATGAATAATATAAAATTGCGTGCGAATTATGTTTCATATATTATTACAAATGTTTATCTTCTGTATATTATATGTACTCGCATATCCATTGCAATATCCAGTAACGATATTATTAAAAAATATAAAATTCAATTACAAACATACAAAAAAAAAATTCCGCGTGAATTGTTCAACGAAGCGATACGATGAGAATTAGTAACAAAAATTGATCGCAAGGATTATACACACTGTGGTAATTTTCGTCGTGTTCTTTCCTGTCTTTTATCTATATAAATAATACTGGCCTTGGTTTAAAAATTACTTCGCGTTAAATTACGAAGAAAAAGACGTCTTTCTGTATATATATTGCCATAAGATACAAAGTATTTTTCATTTGAAAATATTTTTCGAGTGAATACAACCGCAGACAAGATGGTAAAAACAGTTATGAGCGCACTCTGACCGTGAAGGTTTTCCCCCGCAGGCGGCAACAGTTGAGGGCAAAACAGAGAGAGGTAGATAATGACGTGACCAAGAAAAACAAAAAAAATAACTAAGGAGAAAGAGAGAGAGAGAGAAAGGAAAAATAAAATATAAGGAGCGGCTGATTGTTTTGCGTCCAGCCGCAGAGGCAATTCGAGCGCGCGAAGAACAAGGCCCACCGGGGCAAAGAAAGAGAGAATCATAACTGCATATATACACCAATATATATATATATATGTATATACATAAGAAAACTGAGAGAAAAAAAGGTACAAATGCAATAGCACTCTGTGTAAATGTGAAGAGCCTAAAGAGAGAAACTAAAAACTAAAAAGGACTCAAACAACTCGCAACCAGTGAAAATGAGTATAAAGACAAAAGGCCCAACGGCAAAGGGCATTATCATCACCAAATCAGAGGGAATTTAAACTCACTATACCCATACATATACTCATAAGTATATACACAATCATATTATTGCCCAATTAAATTCATCAGTGAGCAATTTTTATTGCCAAAAAAAAAACATACACAATTTTTTTATTATCTTCACTCCAAAAATATATCAAGACAACTCTCTAATAATTTCCTGTATAATTTTACTATAAAATCGCATTCACTCACTGTGCAAACAATTAAATAATACAATAAAAAAATTGGAAAATGTACAAAGATAATAAATAAAGAGTTCAGAAAAATGCTCGATACATTCTTGGCTCGTCATCATACATGAATTATACGAAGAACAAATACTAACGAAACAAACTATTGCAAAATGGATATGGATATGATGTACATACGTTGGAGAAGGAGAGTAAGAGAATGAAACAAGGAAAGAGAGGAACGAGACGAAGAAGTTGGGCGCGAATGTAAGGACACCCTGGCGAGCGCGCGATCTCACACGGCATCCGGCGTATAAAGTGTATATGAACCGCATTGCAACTACACAACGCGGCTAGCAAAAATGCATGCCTGGTTAAATGTAAATTGATCGGAGGTACGTTCATTAATTAGTCTGGGTTATACGGTGTCTTATGTGCATGTATATATGCGTGTGTGTGGGTATGTTTGTCGTGAGGGGAATATAAGCGGAGTGGCGAAACGTCAGGGGGCGCGATGTAAGAAATATATGTACCACACATATTGCCTTTTGCATTGGATTTTGCCTTGGTGCAAAAATATCAGCCGCCGCCTTTCGCCTTTTTTCACACAACTTAACAGTATATATGTATGTGTATGTGTTTATGTACATATGCAAACGATTATTTATTTTGTTACTAGATTTATTTATACTTGATGTAATGCTGAAATTGAAAATGAAAAAAAAAAAGTAAAAAGAATCACAATGTTTAATTATTAGCAAAGAATTTTTTCTTTTTTGTTTTTTTTTATTTCTATTGATGTCTTTTATTTTTCATTTCTTTACGTGAGGAATATTGATCTTGAACGAATGCGAGTGTGTGTAGAGGTCCGTGAAATAGAATAGCGGGAATATAAATTAAATGAAGAGTCAAAAAAATATAGGAATTTTCGTTTCATATTTTTTTTTTTATTCTAATGCTCACCCTTAATGGTTTTTTCTCATCCATCGTGTACTATTCATGGTGGAGCAGCGATTATCCACGCCACCGGGAGGCTTGGGGAAGGAATATAAGAAAGAAAAACGAGAAAAGGAAGGAAAAATGAAGAAGAAATAATAATAAAATAAACGAAAAAAGAAGAATTAAGGCGAAGCCGAGCAAATGGTGTGCGACGCTGTGAATTATTGAATTGTTGAGGATTATGGGAATCGTCGAAGCGAAGAATTGTATGCGGTTGGCAGGTACGTCTTTTGTGCTATGAAACATCATATACATACATATATATTTATATATATATATATATATAAAATAAGACAGACGCTACAATGTCGACCAATAATTTTGTGTCTTAAGAAACATTCGAAGCAACATAAATTTGTCACATACACTTTACGTATAACAAAAAAAAAATTGTATACTTATATATTTAAATAAAAAAAAATAAATAAAATTTAACCATCGAAAAAAAAAATTTTTTTTTTATAAAATAAAAAATAATAAATTTCAACGACGACATAAATATATATGTAAACCTTACACATATGTATATACGTAAGCCTATCAACCTACACGTCATGTCTACAACACTTCATGTCACTCCTCAATAATATTCGCGCACGTTGTCTCAATTTAACGATCATCCAGCCAAAGGAGTCATCTCTACTTTTATTTAATTTCCTCTTTCCTTGTAGGTATTTCATTTTTATCTTTAACCTTATTTTATTTCATTACATTTTATATTTATTTATCACGCGATAAGTTATTATTCACACGTATTAATGACCGAGGACTTTAACGAGCTGTCAATGAACCCACTGAGTAATTATTATTTCATCGCCATGCCCAATTATATTATTGTATATTCCTCAACTCTTCGCCAAACAATCATACCTACGGATATAAATAATAATATATGGTTGTGTATAATAAATAAAGCACGTGCTAAGAAATAATATCCTGCTTAGAATACTTCAACAAAATAATTTCACGAATTTTTTGCTGCTTCCTAAAACCATAAAAACACAAAAATAAAACGCGAAACGCAATGAATAATAATGAAAAATGGATAAAACAAAAATAAATATACACGTTTGCATATATAAACTAGCCAATGAGTCAAGTCTTTGTATGTCTCGTTTGGAATATACAAAATAAAGGGAACCGATCCCTTTCCGGCCAAGTTGTTGGACCCACCCGGTTTGCAAACAAATACACACCGCAGATGAAAGCCGCGACGAATGGCAATGAAAGCAAAGTCTGCTTAGTCTTTTACTGTTCACTCACTCTTCCTCTCAGTTATTTTATTTTATAATAGTTTTTTTCTTCTTTCTTTCTCGCGTTTTTTTTTTTTCCATTATTTTATTTTAGTCACGCGCGTTCATGAGAGGCTAAAAGAAAAACAACGACGAGAAGTGTTGTATTACGCAGTCACGACTCTTGTTCAGGTATATAAATACATAAATATATTACATATACAGTAGGTATATGTATATATAAATATAACAATTGACCCTAGTTGAAGTTTGAAGCATGAACTTTTTTGGTGACCTTTGAGCGCACCTTTATGCACACCTTCCACCTTTCTCTCTTTAAACTAAATAGCTTTACATATATGTATATATTTCCAATAAACCGCAGAATGCTTATATACATCAACACAAAAATAAAGTACATTCTTTTTTTATTTATTTATAACATGCACATATTGACATGTACGAATGAATTTTTTTTATTTTCTTTCTATTTTTATTATTATTCACGATTAGAATTTTAATGAATTTTATAATGCGTATATAAACATAGAAGAGATTGTATGACGTTAATTAATGAAATAATGGATTGAGTAGGGGCCGAGGAATGGTGTCGTCTATGGATGGCGAGAAGGTGTCGAAGGAGGAGATCACTGCGTGGGCGGTTATTTACGCTCATTTGTTTTGCACACTTTTGTCCTCTCACCACTTGTAAGCATTAGAGTGGTGTGCATGTATCCAAGTGTATGTATGCGTGTGTGTGTGTG
>JAQQBR010000005.1:4161772-4172245 GCA_030347285.1 Microctonus hyperodae
ATGGTTTTATAATATATATACACACACCTTTGCTTCGTCAAACGAGTTTCATCGTAAATGCAAGAAGCCAATTCGCAGCATCACCAGTTGAATCTCTCTCATGGGAATTTGATCACATCACAGAGAAATAAAATTAAATAGAAATAAAAATTTGCAATGAAGAAGAAATACATATATACCAACTTAGATACACATGAAGAAGTGGTTGAGGTAGAGAGAAGCTCAATTGGTCAAATTGTATCACACGCCTCTTCTCATATACACCTTTCGGGTGCGAGAAAGCGATCCGCCGCGTGATACAGTCGTCGTCGGGGACGATTTTTCGAATCGTCGAAATTTGCAAGCGATTTGTCTTCGTTACACCCACGTGGCACCCCGGGGGGACACCTCACAGCGTGCTAGGCACTCTCAGAACGTATTCACAAATATATATATATATACATATATACACACGTATAAACGTTTTACCATCTTTTCTTTCTCTACTTCTTTCTCCTCATCGTCTTCCTTTTCCTTCTGTTATTCTTTCGCTGATCACTTATTTCTTTTTCATTCCCTCATATTATTTCTTTCCTCTCGCTTATCCTCTCGTGCGTGTCGGAGGATGGACGCACAGCGATGACCAAGAGAAAAAGGTCTCTTCTCGCGCGTTTGCGCGTACCGCAATTGTAATTTATTCGGCCGATAAATACTCTCAGCGCCGTAGCAAGAAGATACTCTCGCTCTCATACTCTCGGACTCTGTCCGACGCGCGAGTAATCTCTTGGGTAATGAGTTGTGGCCAAAGTGCCGACGACCATGAGCAGTTCTCTATATGTGCAAGCGCGTGAATGCTTGCGACACAATATATATAAGTACATATATGTATGTTATATATTTATATACGCATACATATGTCACGTCCTCTCCATAAACTGTATGTGTGCATCAGAAGAAGAGACGAAGCAACGTGTGATCGTTCAGGACTTTTATTAAAGATTAATGTCTAATAAATTTTTTTTATTACAGTCATATTATATCCAATATAAAATTCATGAGCTGCGAGCGCACATTTTGAAAAATATTTCATTGATATATCAATAAAATATCTGACATGTATCTAAATATGTCTCATTGTGTCAATAAAAAAATTTTTAATATTAAAAATAACAATTTAGAAATGATGAGAGATTTATTGAAGTAAATGGAATTTTAATATTGATAAGAAAAAGTCAAAGGAAATAATAACAATGAAAGAAAGTGGAAGGATAAAAATTTATATATATAGAAAAAAAAAACAGATCAAAAAGAAGGTTGGTACACCGTCCATTTCGCGGCGACAGCCGTGAAAAAATCAGCAAAAGTTCAATAACACACATGGAATACACCAAGAAGACACTCTCAAATACGTAGTTTGCCTTGGGCCATAACCAAGTATTGGGTTTATATGTAGACATATACACATATGTATAAATACATTTTAGCAAACGACGTTGCATCCACTTGTCGTTGCTTACCAATGTTTATTGATGCCGAAGATATATCCAATATAAATGCACACTCAAACATTCATACACATCTCCAATATCGTGTCTGTGTGTACTCGACCACGTGGGACATTGGTTAAGAGACCGAGAAATAAAAAAAAATGTGTATAAAAAATAAGAAAATTAAAATAAAAATGAGACATGAAGGTGGTGGTATGAAGGGGGTATATAAATAGCGCTCTATAAATTATGCCAAGCACGTATATACGTTAAGAGCGTGAGTAGGAGGTAAAGTGAGAGAGGAATGAGAGGGCAAGTTATACCCCCATCTTTAAGACTCTGTTCTCCCTTGGAGCACCATGGTGAAACGCACCATGTCACCAACGTCGTTTGCTTGAGAGTGTCACCGAATACCGCGTGCAGAAACGAAACATTCATTCGTGTATAAATTGCAGCTCTACCACAATATATATATTTATATAAATACATACATACATATGTATATATATTCACTAGAGAAATATATTATATATATATGTATATAGTATAAATATATACAATCGAGTTGCATCCGGTTTTTACTTATAGCTTTTATATGTAAGCGGATGAGAAGAAATATAAGAGCGATGAGGTCGATGGTCTACACAATTTTTCTGTATATATGTTTATGTATATATATATGTGTGTATATAGTGAATTTATGTACAGGTTATATAGCGAAAATATGTGGATATGTATACAGAAATGAATGAGAAATTAAGTGAGAAAGAGTGGAGTTGAAGTAGAGTGAATAAGATGAGTGGAAAAAAAAAATATTAAATTAAATATATAGAAGAAAAAAAATTGATGAAATCAATGCTGACGAGAGTCATTTATTGGCAATAAGATAGGGGATTCCAATTTGCGTATGGATATATTATATATGATGAGGCGAGAATGAGGGAGGAGAGATGGTATTATAAATAATAGTTGAATTATGCGAATGGTTGACGCGAACGATAGAATGATGGATTATAACTACGCAAGTGAGGATCAATTCGCGCCTTAGAATATCGATGACTAGCTTATCGCATCTATCTATATGTATAAATATAATAATATAGATAAAATGTGTATGGTAGTAATAATAACTCTTTTCTCATTTCATCATCATCAATATTAATATTTTTATTATAATTATTATTCTTTCATATTTTTATAGTTATCAAATTGATTTGCGTATTTGATATTTAGATGGCGTGAAATATTATCAATATCATTATACACATAATTAACTTCCGCCCTTTATTTATTTATTCATATATAAATATTATAAGAATTTTATTATGAAATAAATAATTAGTGCAGTAGAAAATATTTCTTGCACTATATATAAATCAAGAAAAATTAAATGTGTAACAAAAACACTTTTTTGTCACGATAAAAATCGCAGGGGGTTTAAACTTATAACACACATGTATCTCTTTATATATCTGTATTTATATACATGCGAGCGATGAATGATGTGGGCGGACGAGGAAGCGACTCATTGCGCGAAGAACATAATAACCGTTTTGCAAGAATAAAGATAGAAATGAAAGAAAAATAATAAAAATAAAAAATAAATACACATGTCTGTATATACACAGAAGAAATATAAAATAAAAATATCAGACAGTTTGCAATAATACCCGGTCAATTTGTCTATTAATTGATTACAAGGCTAAATTTATAAACTCATATATGTTTATTTGGTTGTGAAGTTAATTTTTTTTTTTTTTTTCATCTTCATCTTTATTATTTCGGTTTGTGTGTGTGTATAATGTAGACAGATGTGTTGGATACACTATACACGTTTGAGAACGCGTGGGAAAATCTTGATTATGTCTCGCCAGGTTAATTAAGCGACGGGGATCGACATGTGTAATATATACCTTATATCTATGTGTATATAAAATGTGTATAGATGTGTTTGAAACCATTTGACTTATTATTATCCTTGCAAATAAATGGAAATTCAAATTTTTATTATCCATACACGATTATGATAGATGTATGCAAACACCAGTGTTCTTAAAATTAAAACACACTGATGATATATGTTTGTATGACTTCATACAAGTCATATGTATGTATTTATATTTTTTAAAAATATATATACACAATATTAAAACGTTTTATATACTACTGTTTTTTTTTTCCTATGTTATTTCTTGATAATTATATTCTTCACTCTTCATCCAACCGCTTCTTCGATTAAGCAGTGAAATTTTTTCAAATCTTTTAAAATTTTTTTCTTTTTCTCCCCGCACTCAGCCTCTCCCTCATCACGACCCCCATGAATATTCCACAGTCAATTAACATAACTCGACGTTCTCTCCCGAGTATATTACATATATATAGTGGTTGTCGTTTGTATATAAGCAAATGTTACGCGATATTTCAGTAGTGAATTTAAAAATAATAAAAAAAAAATTTTTTTTTCAATGGCATATACTCGTCAATCCTCTCTGTTTTCACTTCACTCATCATTCTTATTTTTATGTGTATGTATTGTATATTCGCTTTTTTTTTTCTTCTCCCTTTAAAGCCATACAGTTGGACACACCCGTTTCGATTATATTCACCGAGCACAGTAATCGTGTTGCCTTGTGGCACGTCGCAAAAAGCATGAATTTAAGATTCAACCGAGATGGAAAGCACTCGCGCGAGAGCACAGTACACAGTTGAATTGGAAATGTATATATGTATGTATATATATATATATAGAGAGAGAGAGAAAAATTCGTATATATGTATTCACGTATATAAACTTTAAGCAAACCAAACCTGATGCCGCCACGGAAGCGACTTAAGAATAAATACGAGAAAGAAAAAAATAAATGTATAAATAAACAAAATAAAAAATGTAATAAAAGTGTGTGTATATATGTATATATATTATCGTATATATAAATGTGAAAAGGTATACAAATATATGGATATATATATATATATATATATGTAAGTAAGCGCGAAAGAGATGGATTTAATATTAAGATTTTAAAGTGTGTGACTTTGCATAAAGTGAGAATAAATATTTAAAATAAATGAAAAATAAAAGGCCAGTGAGAGCGCGCGTGAGTGGTAGGATTTTGCTACAAATTAGCCAGTTGGGTTTCTAATTAGTCGAATTAACTGGCGATACAAGCGACCCTGCGTCTATATTCAATGTGCTCATCAGTCTTTTCTCTGGTTCTTCATCCTATTACTTTGCTTTTTCATACCTCATATTTTTTTTTTCTCTCATTTATTTTTTTTTCTTGCTTTCGATCATTCTCTCTTTCTCTCATTTTTATTTTTCCGTTCTTTCTCCTCTCTGCTCGTGTCGGCCCCCGGCGGTGCTAGTCCCTGAAGCCGCGACACTGGTGAGCGCACTCGATGGGAGTTATGCGTGCCCGCAGTTACATTCATGTTTTATTTATCATACGATTTGATCACCGGAGCATCGTCGTGGCGGTGCGAGAAAGCCGCGTGAACACGCTCAAACTCGCGCTGCCAACTGTTGCACATTGGGCGACCAATAGCCGCATGCATATATCCCACCAATCTGATGTATAATAAAAGGACAAAGTCAAAATCATACTTGTACATGTGTATATTTTAGGTACTTGAATATTTGTATGAATGCTTCCATGAATTTTTTCAACTTGAATGCGTGCAATGAACGTTACAATGTTGAGTAGTAAATAATTAAAGTAATTTATTTTAAACAACTGTTCTCTTTCTAATTTCAGGCAAACGATCAAGCAGATTTTTTTTGATTACCGGGGAACTTGAGTTCTCAATTGATCCAGCCTCAGGCGTATTACGAACACGAATACCATTTGACAGAGAAACCAGAGATAAATATATACTCAGCGTGGGAATTAAAAATAATTTTGGCATTGGTTATTGTCAGGTAAATATTTAAATATAATTCTAAAAATATTTTATCAATTTATTTGACATCTTTATTTCATTGAAATAATTTATTTAATTAAAATTATAAATTTTTTTTCATCATTATTTTTTTAGGTTGAACTGACGGTAAGTGATGTGAATGACAATCCACCAATGTTTCCAAGCACAAATATACGAATATCTGTGCCTGAATCTCATTCACTTCACATTCCATTATACATTGCCCACGCAACAGATCCTGATATAACACCATCAGCACCAATACGATATATCCTTATACAAAATAGCAACGATTTATTTGGCATTGATGTACATCATGGTGAATTATACCTTGCACGTAGATTGGATTATGAGACCCAACAGCGTCATAGTCTTATGATAAGTGCAATAGATGGTGCTGGTCTCTCAGCAAATATAAGTTTAAACGTAGAGGTTCAAGATGTGAATGACAACCCCCCGGTGTTTGAAAGGAATGAGTATCACGTGGAGGTTCCCGAAGGCGCCAAGCTCGATTCTCAGGTGAGAAAAATCTTCATTACACGCCCGTCACGCTCGCATTTGTTTATCGTACCGAGGCCATAGGCGCGGCATTGCACGACCTCTATATCTCTCATTCTCTTGCTCTTTCACTTGGCAATAGCCTTTTGGAATGGTATATTAAAAATAAAATGAGTGAATATACACCGATATGAAGTGAGAGCATTCAAGAAAATAGGAAGAAACAGCATGCAATATAAAGGAAAGGAGTAGTTAAACATCCATAGCTTTTACCATTTGCCTTTTTTTTTTTTATTTTGTTTTATATTTTCCTCGTTTCTATGTATTATATGCTTGTTCATTTATTTGCAAATATATATATCGTGTAAAGATCCGCGTAGATGCGTAATTTCATCCGGGACAACCAGGAAACCTGTTGTCGTTTGAACCTTGCACTTGAGCTCACTTCATTTTCAAAGCTCATGCGAGAAACACGAATTTACTATTGGACACTATGGATAATAACCATTATATAATTGCTTTGAATAATTGCTATGTTGCCCGAGCAAATTTTTATTCATTATAAATGTATACTTGTATTCATAAGTCTTGTAATTTTTTTTTTTCATTATTAAATTATAGAATTGAATTAATTTATGATTTTAATTTTTAGATTCTTCAGGTGACTGCACTCGATCTGGATACCGGAAATAATGCACGAATTAGTTATCGTCTTCAGGGCTCGAGTTCATTTCGTATCAGTCCCAACACCGGTTGGATTTATCTCTCTCAATCATTGGATCGTGAAACAATTGATCGCTATGCATTGACAGTGCTTGCGACTGATAATGGCAGTCCAGCAGCCACAGCAAGTTCATCAGTGATCGTAAATGTCCTCGATGATAATGACAACAGTCCGCGATTTGATAAGGATTATTATTCATTTGAATTATTGGAAAATTTACCATCTGGCACTGTCGTTACATCAATCATCGCTACTGATCCTGATTTAGGAAAAAATGCATTATTAAGATATTCGATAGTACAGCACAACAGCAGCTTTGCCATCGACTCTGATACAGGTAAGTCAATCTTACACTTTTTTTTTTTTAATATACTTAATTTTTATTCCATGTTATTTTTTATTTCATTTTCATTTTTTCCCCCGAACTTTTCTTTCTTTCTTTTGTCTTCTCTGTTTTTCTTTACTGCAGTTCAATGGTCACTTTGCACTCAAACTAAACACGATTCTCATTGAAATGTCTTTTATAAGTGTTTACTAAAGTCACCCTCGTTGAATATCTCAAGATGATCGCACAAGGAGACTGAATGAGGGAGTAAAAACAGAAAAAAAAAAGATGAACAAACAAACGAACCAGCCTTCATTCTGCCTAAGTATAGCTAAAGGATCTTGGGGGAGAAAGAGAAATAAATATTGGCCGGTGTAACATGCTCACTTTGTACAAGATTCAACTTGGCTCAATGACGAAAAAATATTTTCTCATCTCACTGAAAAGAAAAAAAAATAGACACAACTTCACCAGTCCTTCCGGATCTTGATATACCCAATTA
Source organism: Microctonus hyperodae (assembly GCA_030347285.1). Taxonomy (NCBI): domain Eukaryota; kingdom Metazoa; phylum Arthropoda; class Insecta; order Hymenoptera; family Braconidae; genus Microctonus; species Microctonus hyperodae. The sequence goes on from JAQQBR010000005.1 coordinate 4,169,209, forward strand.
AATATTTTTTTACTTTTCTTCTTTCTTCATCTTCTATTCTACGAATTATATTCAACTCTTCTTAGAAACTTGTTGCTCTTGTAATTCAAATAGAGCCCTCATCTCCAGGATCTTTTACTCTTTGCTCTCTTTCGGTCTTGTATGTGAATTTTCACGAGATACACATACACCTATACACAGTTGAGTTGGGGGATACGCGTGCGCGGAAGTAATCTCCGGACGATTCGTCGCACGCGGATGAGCCCAAGCAATAATCCGATACCCATTATATTCCACTGAGCGGCTGCCTCCAACGATATCTCTTCTTCTTCTTCTTCTTCTTCGTCTTCTTTTCCTCCTTCATCTTCTTCCATTTCATTGCGTTTTTTTCTTCCCTTCCTTCACGATCCCACCCTCTCCTTGCTCTTATGGACGGGTTTAACGACGCGATCGGAATTCGTTTTGATGCTGCGTATATATACATATGCGAGGAGGGAATACACGCAAGAGGTCGAGCGAGAACATTTCTTTCAAATATATACATGTTTAAAAGATGAGAATGGATAGAGTGGAGAGAAAGTGATAGAGAGAAGGAAGACGAGAGAAGATCGATCAAGGACCCTTGCAGCGCGGAAGGTGGTAGACGATGGAAAGACTATTAATTTTCTAAATAGCCACTAGGCAACTAGACATGTATATAATTTACGCTCTTGTTCCAATGTTACGTCAATCTATATGTGTAGAGGTGGAAGTAAGCAATAATAGTAATAGAGCTAAAATCACCTCTCATGTATATATTTTCAATAAAAACACAAATCACCGTCACCGTATTCTATTGTTTGAGCTATTGGCTGAATATAAAATTGTTTCGTAATCTATCGACAATCGAGATTCGTTCAATCGTATATATTGAGATATATGTCCGATGATCGAAAAATAATTGATATCCGATCAATGAATATATAAATTCTTGGTTGTTATTTTATTTCAATTTTTTTTTTTTGTTGTATAATTTTTTATATATTTATTATTATTTTTTTTTCTTTTCATATATATTCACTTTCATGCCGACAGTTTAATTGAAAGAGAATGAGGAATGTTCCCAACGAATTCCTCAACGTTTGTCGCTCTTGTTCGCTTGCTCGCTCGCCTCGTGCGTTTGATTGCCTCACCTCACTCTCGCCTTTATACCAAGTCACCTAGACACTTTAACGCGTGTCATTCATGCACGCGGTGTCGCTTTGATTGGCACGCGACACGAAGATATCAGCTTTAGCAACTGGCATTTTACTTTTCTACCTTTGACAGTCGTGAGTTGGACAGAGATTCTGTTGCAGAAAAGGTAGAGTGAACCGACTTATAGTTGTGTGTATATAGTTTGAATCGAGGTACACACAAGTCATCAGGTGAGTCAAGTCCAACGTGGAAAAGATTTAAGTATGATAGGAACTGTACGAGAAAGGAACGAGAAAAAAAAATTTTTTTTTTTTATTCATTCTCAATTCTTACGACACAATATATAAACACATATAAGAATATTTTTATATAAATAATACAAATATAACCAACAGAATTATTTCAAATAATTTTTTATTATACAATATATTTACTTTTGTACATTCCACATCATCATCCACTGACTGCGATTCATGAGTTAATCGTCAATTTTCGTGCTTGGAATTCACTTTCGTGTCATACATATCAATTGAGTATATAAATCCTTACTCAATACAGGTATATAATAAATTAAATCCCTGATGTGTCAACAAGAATATTAAAATTATTTATTTACATTTTTGTGTCAATAAAATTTTTATTAATCAAATTCAAGGGAAATTCATTACGAAAGAGTAAAAAAATAAATATACGTACATACGTATATTTATATATTGTTTTCCAAATATTGGCTTAGAAAGAGCTGCAGTGTATGCATACATACATATGCATATATATATGTTCATGTTACTGACTACACGAGAAATGCATTAGCACGCGTCCTACTACCCTTTTTTCTCCTTTTCTTCATTTTATTTTTTTATTGTTCTACGTGGTCTTTGGCCATCGTCATCGAAACCGACCCATTCGGTTCGTTTAACACACTCTCACAGATTGTCGTTGGTCGACACAACGAGAAAGAGAACCGTCGTCGTTTCGAGTGCGTATACGACATTTGCCGCTTAAAACAGAGTACAGGAGAAGAAAGACGAACGATCGAATAAGAGAGTCCAATGCCGCTTTTGGTATTTGAGAAAACGCCAGAGTCCATACACTCCACAGTCACTTTCAAACAACGTTCTCGTCTTTTAGTTCAGAGTTGTCCCACTCGATCTTATTTTTTCCTCACTCTCTCTTTCTCTCCTTCACACTGCTCTTTTCGCAGCACTACCTGTATATTTATTTATATCTGAATGTATTGGTGTGTATGCATATGTATTGCCCACAAAATTATTATCCTGTTGAATCTAACCGGGAGAAAAAGAGGGAATTCCAATTTATTATATAGCCTTTCAACATGGACCATGTGTAAATGAGAATTATTTTCATTTTATGTATTTTTTATGTTCATTCCTTTTTTTTTTTTATTTTGTATTTTTAGGCGAGATCATAACTCGAGAACCGTTGGATCGTGAAATGAAAAGCATACACGAGCTTGTATTGGAAGCAAGAGATCAGGGAACACCATCAAAAGCAGCGCGTGTATCACTGCGAGTCACTGTGCTCGATGTCAATGACAATTCACCGGAAATTGTTGATCCACAAAGCGATATTGTTAGTGTAAGAGAGGAACAAACGCCTGGTACAGAAGTAGCACGTGTACGAGCATTGGACAATGATCTTGGCGAGAATGCAACAGTCACTTACAGCATTTTAAAGGGTTAGAATAAATTTTACCATGACATTTATTGCACTTTATGGGTTCCCGCGAAGGTTAATAGCCGTCGTTTGATCTTGTGATAATTATTTTTAATATTGTTCTTTGGTTTTTATTCCTTTTATTATTTTTCTCCTCACCTTTTGTTGATTCATTCATTCATTCATTCATTCATTCATTCATTCA
>JAQQBR010000005.1:4172345-4204132 GCA_030347285.1 Microctonus hyperodae
CGACTAACCGGAGACAGGACTCGGAATAAAGATAGAAATAAAATTATTGAAGTGCAAGTGAGTGAGCTGGATAAAGGAGTGAAGTAAAAAAATAAAGGGAACAAGAATGAAAGATATAAAGTCGTAAAATAGAGAGGAGAATGAAAATAATCGCGTGTAAGCGACGGGCGCTTTGAGTGAGGGAGGGTAAAGAGCATCATAAAATTATTAAGTCGCTTCTTCATCGTTTCTTTTTTTTTTTTATTTCTCCACACGCTGTACGATTAGATGGTATGCATAATCCATATGAACGTAAATGCGAGGATGGAATATGTATGTATGTATTTATGTACGATGGATATTTTCATTCGTCGTGCGATAATTCTATTGGTAAACGGGCGCTAATAAAACTCGTATCTTTTATTTGATATTTCAACCTCGGGATTCCGCTCACTTCCATCGCATCACATCATTCTGCAAAGTCATATAAGAGACATTGACCGAAAGAAATATAAAAAAAAAGATCGACCTACAGTGAATTCTTTATCTCTTATTCTGCCTTGTGTTTTTTCTCTTTCTCTCATTTTCTATCACTATCTTTATTTTACTTGTGAGCTGTATTGCCGTTGTCCGTTAGGTGCTTCTTGTCTTCCGGCTCCAAGGTCGAACACTGTTGCGCATTATCAGAACGATCATAATTAATTAGACGTCGTCCGCACATAAGCCCAAGATCAAAACGATCGTTCGCGCTTTCAAGGAGATATCGTAACTTTGGAGATAGAACATGATAAAACCCGCGCCGCGTGCGCACCCGCGCTCTTCTCCCGATGGCGCTTTCGTGATCACGTATCAAATGTAAGGTTGAAAAAATAAAATTAAAGAAGATAAAAAAAAAAGGATATCCATTGACTTAAGCCATTTAGTGAAAATAGAATGGGACAAAGTATTTTAATGATGAGAGAATCTCACATGATATCTCGCGTCAATGAAGAATTTTTGTACCTCGTCAACTTTTTTTGGAATGTCAACCGGATTCGAAAGCTGATAATCAACATCTAGAATCCTTATGCATAATAAATTAACATTGAAATTCGTATTTCTGCTTTTATTTTTTTATACGCATTTTTTCTTTCTCATGTACGGAAATTTTTTTCACTACTCTCCAGTGTCACTCGTGCATTGGTTTTTATTATTTATCGTTAATTTGCATTTTTTATCCTAATCTTTATGTATTCTTTTTTTTTTTCCTTAATTTTCTGTTCCTCGCCCATTTTACTGTTGTCCATGTCTCATCGTGTTTCATTACGACATCTCCCCGAGCGTGTGTGTATGTGGGATGAACTTGCGAAAAGCAAACAGACACAACGCCCGTATGAACTGAGAAGGGCGAGAAACCAGAGACGCACACAAAGGTAAAACTGAAGCAAACAAGACGACAGATAAAGGGAGAAAAAATAAATACAGACTACGCGATTTTTGTGGTCCGACAGCCGTGTGTCATTTCACCAGGACTCCATGTGGCATTTCAATGCATTATTTCAGCCGGCAAAAAGCCTGATATGCAAAACCAAGACGCCACACGTTCTTCTCTTTCCATTTACCGCAAACGGGAGCGATTCGTTCATCTTCTACTCTCGTTATTGTTAACGTCGCGTTACACAAATGCGTGCCTCATTCCATTTTTCATTCTTCATTCGGTTTCTTTTATCCTCATCCTCATTCCCTATGAAAAGAAGAAAAGAAGAGAAGAGATGATTAACTATATATTTATCAGTATTTTTTTCACTCCACTCTCAAACCCGACAATATTGAGAAATGAGATGTCAATTAAAATAAAATGGCTCCTTTGTACGCCAGTATATAATAATCATTTTACCTACCATAAATATATACATTGATTTTTATTATTATATTTATTTCTTTATGTTGACAGTTACTTGGATCGCGAACTACAAAGTACGTATAATTTTTTGGTAGTCGCCACTGATGGTGGTAGCTATGACGCAAGAAGCACGTCGATTCCTGTGGAAATTAATTTGACAGATGTCAATGATAATGCGCCAATTTTTGAAGAAACTCCATTCAAAGTTGTTGTACCTATTGGCACACAGCCGGGACATAATATTTTACACGTGAAAGCTAAGGATATGGACGAGGGTGTTAATGGTGAAATTGTTTTTGCTTTTGTTCATGAACAAGATAAACCAAAATTTCGTATTCATCCCAGTCGTGGAATTATCACACCAACATCATCGTTAACGCAAGATTATGGGAAAACGTATCATCTTGAAGTGATCGCACGTGACAAAGGAAATCCATCGAAAAGTACAATTGGTTTAGTTGAATTACGTGTCGGTGATGTGGATGATTCAACGCCAATTTTAAAATTTCAAAATGACACTTATGAAGTTATTGTTCAGGAAAATTCACCAATGGGTGTTGAAATTGTTCAAGTAACGGCAGTGAGATCAGATGGGCGTCGACAACATGTTACATATTCAATTGGTTCAGGAAATGATTATCAGACATTTGTCATTGACGCGGATTCCGGGATGGTGAAAATAAATGATCCAAGTAAACTCGACGCTGAATTATGGATTGATTCAATGGATTCTCATAGTCGTGAAGAAGTTACTCATCGTTCAAATTCATGGGAACGATCTTTAGACGAACAATTCATAAAAGATTTACCACGCGAGGGCTCCAAACGTGTATTAACACTTATTGCTAAAACAACAGGACCAGAACCATTGGAAGCCTATGCAAAACTTGTCATTCGTGTTTCTGATGTCAATGACAACCCACCAATATTCACACAATCTCAATATTCAGCGACAGTTTTCGAGGGTAACGCCAAGGGAAATTTCGTAATCAAAGTAAATAATTTTTTACCATTTAATTAATTAATAAATAATTGATGAAGATATTTTAGAATGATTTAATAATAATATTTACTGGAATTTTTTATCTTATTATAGCTCTCAGCAAGTGATGCTGATCAAGGTGTAAACAGTAAAATTCTCTATCACATTGTTGATGGTAATCCGGACAATGCATTTACAATATCCCCACCATATAGCGGCGATGTCCGAACAAATATCGTTTTGGATCGTGAAATACGTGAGAAATATCGATTAACAATAATTGCCACTGATCAAGGCAATCCCCAATTAACTGGCACAGCAGCATTAAGCATTCGTGTAATTGATGTTAATGACAATCAACCAACATTTCCTGGGCACAATGTCATTTCCGTTGCTGAAGGTAAGAAATGAATATTTAATTTCAATTCTTTTACTCATAAATGCCATCAAATAATCTCACACTTCCATCGTACATTCTCATAATATCTTTGATATTATTATTCGAATACCGTTATTTACATGCAATTGCTTGCACCCTTTTATAATGATATCTAAGTCACGATATAGAGCACAAACATCGTGCGCGAACGAATGATAAAAGTGCGTCACACGTTGGAATGAAAGATACTTGTATTTATATTGCATTGCATTTGCCTTCAGAGAATAAAAATACATTGCGGTAAGAATAAACGGAAGTGGAGAATTGCAACAGGACTAGTTAACGATTCGACACGGTTATCGTAAGAAATTTCAAAAGGAGATTGCGAATGATGCTGAAGATATATGTGTGGAAGGCTGTGTGGTGCATCAATTTAAAGCTGATACAGCAAATCAGCGGAGTTAATTACGGTGGTCTATTATATAAACTTCACACTATATATTTAATATTATTAAAATAACATTTGCATTTATTGAATCCAAATGAAATTATATTCATAAAAAAAATTACACGTAACTTCTCTTGAATTTAGATAATTTGACAAAGAGGAAAATTTTAAAAATCTTAAACACAGTTTTAAAGATTGCGAGCAGGAAGAAAATATTGGATGACAAAGTAGGCAAAGGAACCAATGAAAGAAGAAAGAAAAAAAGATCATGTATAAGAGAGAAAGAGAGTGTAAAGGCGCACGTTGCTCGCCAAGTATAAAGTTAAGTGGTAAAGGATTTATGTCGACATTAAAGTCCAACTGTTGGGAACAATCTGCATAACTTAGACGAGATAGGTGGCTGCCGGGCCAGCTATATTCTCCTTTACCAATCTCTCTCTCACTCTCTTTGGTTCTCCTCTACAAATATAATACACATGTATATGAACCACCACACACATCATCATCAAGCATCTTAGTTGCTCTTCTCTTATACATTGCTTCAGCGCCACTGTTTCTCTCCTTGTTCATTGACAGATACGATTCAATGGAGAGATTGTTGGGTGCGCTACGCGGTGGCCCGCGGTGGCTTGACGCACAACTGCAAAATGTCTGCACCAAAGCTAAATTGCCATGAATAAGATATAAAACACAATGACATAATCATTAAACTGTTTATTTAAATAGAAATAACTAAAAGAAAATTAATATCTTCTATATAAATTATTAATAGATATGAAATTTAATTAACTCTTCGATATAATAATTATCAATATCGAATAACAGATATAAATATTCTACAGAATATTTTTCCATCTTCTTATTAATTTATTTATTTGTTTATTTTTAATGTTACTGCAGTGACTGTGTGGTATTTTCAAGTGTGATTTTTATCGTTAAATTATATTACCATGTGTGGTACTTTATTAACTGTGGTTTAATTGCCTTTGGTATTGCGAATAGCGATTTTCAAACTTTATAGTTCGACTTCACGACTCATTCGTGGCGATAGACTATATACACACATGTGTATACACACCTACTTTGCAATCTTGTTCGCTTATGTGCTCTGAAAAAGATAAATTAAAACACGACTGCGAATAATTCATTACATAAGACTTCGCTATCGAAGAAAAGATGCGTAATTACATTTTACTTTGAAAAAAAAAAATATACAATAATAATAATATTAATAATAATACAGAAAAAAAAAATAATCTTTCACCACTATAATCTTCCATTGACTGGCACGAGAGAATGCTCTTATATAAAATTTTATAACTTCTTTGGTATATATAATTTCTCGAGAATTAATAGTGCTTGTATAGACGATCATCGTCTTGATGATTTCCGTATGTTTCCGGTAATAAGAAAATGGGCATGGCGTGAAGATTAAAAAATATTGTTATATTGAACGTTGAATCGGGATATGGTAGGAGGAGAAATACATTGCTCAACGCATATATGTGTCTAACCTACAGGAGTAAATCGCACAAGCGTGGATAGGGCAGATATCTTTTATATAAGAGAACGCGTGGTTGCGGTAACGGCACCCCGATAATTGATTTTAATTACCCGAACTGGAATCGAAGATTTTAATTACCTTGAAGGCTCTTTGGAACGTCTATGTATGTGTATTTATATCTGTACGTGTATATAATACATATATATATATACATATACAGAATGAATATATATATTTGTGTATATATATGTATGCGCTTGTGCATATATACGAAACCTCACTTGCTTCCAACCAGCCCCGCCCCAATGTTTAATAGCGGCTGAACTTGTTCCTCGTGACTTTCCACGGGTATATCGTTCTCAAGGAGAGCACAAGATTTAATCGCGTGCACTCGACGGCGGTGGCGGCGGCGGCGGCGCACTGGCGCATCGTTCGGGTACTCGATCGAATTGGCAGATATCGATGCACCTGATCTCGCACAAGTACGGATTGAACGAGAGAAAAGAAGAAAGAGCTAGAAGGACCGTGAAGAAACCGAAAATAAAACATATATAAATATAAAAATAAAAAAAAAAAAACATTTAAGAGGAGACGAGCGGAAACGAGAATGAGAAAATGGAGAAGGTGGAACTCGTTCAAAGTGAGTTTCGGTTCATCAATCTACTTCAAGTCAAAAATCTCATAAGATGCCGAACATGTTTGTTACCCTGTTCGCTTTTAAGTTGCGAGAGTGTAGTACTTGGTTGCTTTTGGACCTTCGCCCGTCAGCAAGGACGAACTTCACTAGATATCTTGGCATTCGATGCCGATTTACATGACTTTAACGGTCACAAAGAAAATTTATGAGCAACGTAAAGCCGCGTGCCAACTTTTGTACACTTCATTTTTGCTCTTTGGCTTTTTATTCTATGTATGGTATATAATACATATGCAAACACAAAGTGTATTATTGTGCAGTCGATAGACCTGAAGGTTATCAGAGTATTATTTTATATTAAAATTAATTCATGATGTATTTTACTCAGCTCACAATATCATACCAACACGTTAGAATATTTTATTTCGATAATTACGAGTGGCGAATTATTTTTTTATATTTTGCTCCCGATAATTCACATCGATTCCACACACGCGATCATCAAATTGAGAACCGTTTCGCGGAAGGAGCAAGTAAGATAGATTGCGTTGGATGAAGAACGAAAAGATAAAAGAAAGAAAGAAAGAAAGAAAGTATAAGTAAGATAGGGAGTGGTTGCAAGAAGATTCGCAGAGAGGAAATTACTTTGCAATTCTCTCTTACTCTCTCTCTCCTTACCTTACATCCTCACTCGCTCATTCTTTTGCGTAAAAGGGTCGACCGAATTTACTATATACACGTTGGCTATTCGAGGGGAATGTATGTGTGCATGTTATCCAAGTCTCGCGCAGTCGTTTGCGTTAGCGACCACTTGGCCAGATGAAACGGCTCGATAGGCAGGATCCAATGCATTTTAAGTATGGGCCACGCAACAAGCGTGTGCGTTGGTGTGTCTTAGTCCTGAACGCATGAAAATTCAACTCAACCAATCCGTCAGTCAGTTTGTTTGGCGACTGCACGAGTTGTTCAAAAATTAAATGAGTATGAAAAGAGGCAAATGAAAAAGAGCTGCAAGTTATTACAAGATTCAATCGCATCTTGTATTTTTTATGTATAAATGTACGCTCATACATTCATCCCGTGGAAGAAGAAAAAATATATATATTTATACATGACAGTCTATTTAATTCTAACAAAGCAAAATATCCTTCACTCTATCTTATTTCGGTTATTACGATAAAGTAAATTAATCATTGTCAGCGTTGGAAGTGCAGTTGAGATGGTGGCCAGAAGCGAGCTAATATTATGCGCCAACGCAAGAAAATAATAATAAAAAAAAAAAAAAGAAAAAAAGGCAATATGAAAAGGCAAAGGAGGCGGAGTAGGTAAAGTGAATAAGAGCAAAATAATTTTCTCCGTTCTCTCAATTGCCCATCACGTTCATGAATCTAATCACTTGTAATTATTTATTCATTAATTTATTTATTCCGTCATTTTTTAATTTTTATTTATTTTCTCTTTTAGGCACCGCTGTTGGTACTGTACTCACAACAATTACCGCCAACGACGTAGACAGTTCACCGGCCCTGACCTATCGCTTCGGCAACATCAACCATCCTGGTCCTTTCAGTATTGATCGTTATGGGGGCAAGGTTACATTAAGGGAAAATCTCAATGCCGAGGAACGCTCTGAATATACACTACAAATAATTGCCAGTGATGGTATTCATGAAGCAATAACTGATCTCACTGTTCGCGTTATTGATGTCAATGATAATGCACCGAAATTTCAACAGGCTGCATATGTAACAACATTGTCAGGTAGAAAATAATTTATTTATCCATTTAATATTGGAGAAATATTGTCATTTAATTAACGATGAAAAATAATACGTCGGGAATATTTTATTGTTGATGGGAGGGATTTATCTAATGTTGATGAAGGTGAGAGGGATATTTAAGGTTGATAAGAGCGCAATAAGGAGATATAATGAGGAAGAAAAAAAAAATTGAAGAGGAGGAAATAAGATGGAGCAGAAGAAGGCACATCAACTGAAGAGAGACAGGGTGGACGGCCCATCGGCGCGAAATAAACGAACGTTTAAAAAACTGGTTTTTAGTAGACACCCGTTGTCCTGTTGCTGTGTTCCAAACTCGAATTGACACCGCGCCAAGATAAAGGCGCTTTAGTGTACATATACATATGTATATGTATAATATATGTATGTAGAAAAATGCCAATTGACGAGAGGGAGGATAATGCAACAGCAGAGTTAAAGAAAAAAAGAAGAGGGTATTATTTTAAATCTTTCACATAAATAAATGTTAGTGGCACCAGTGTCTTGAATAAACGTTAAGAAGTAGCTGCGGATGGGCTTTCATATGACTTATTAAAAATACATTGTGCGTAAATGTGCGCGCGACCTAATGGCACATTTAATGGAGACCACATGTAGCGAAAATGGATTTTGTGTCATTTCAAGCAAACATTTTTTACCCACAATATTGAGATTTCATCCAGAATTATTTCGTGATTAAAATTTACCCCTCAACTTATTTTTTCATTTCGAATTTTAAATAATAAACAAAATTTAATAATAGTAAAAATAAACGGGATAGAATTATTTATTTCATATTTTTTTTTTATCTCGTGAATATTTTTCGTTCTTTACGTCACACGAAAAATATACAAACCTCTCCAGAGTCCATTTAGCATCTCTAGAGAGAGGTGAGTACCCGTCACTTTTGGTTTGGATTGTAAACGAAATAAGAAGAAAAAAATGATAAAGATAAAAAAAAAACTAAGTAACAAATAATACACAGGAGATGAATATTGAGAAGAAAGTGGTGGAGGCAACGGTAAAAAAGAAGTGAGTGAACGCTTGGTTGTAATAAGAATTCATCGTTGAAGAAGCGTCAGAGATACTCTTGAGTGAGAGAACTTGGACGGTCATACGCACCTCGCAATTATTCTGTCTCTCTATACCTTAATATGTATATATATATTATCTCTTTTCACTCAAACCGTGAATGCACTTCTCTTCCTTTCTCCCTTCTTTTGCATCCCCCAAAGGCGCCTTCTACACTCATATATGTATACCGAATCAAAAGGCTTATTTTAGAGTCACTCTTTTCTTTTCGTTGGCACATTAATGCCGAGTTATCTGACGATTTGAAACGCATCGAAATGATTCTCTTGCTTTCGCTGGCTACATCTTGAAAAAAAATTCCTCTACACCCTTTTATATCTGCATATACAATATATACATATGTTTGCCTCACGCGGCGATTTATATAACTGGTTATTATTTCATATTTTCGTTTGGGTCCCCAGTGTCAAGCCGACGGCTTATCCCCCCGTGCGTGTCTTTTCGACGCTCTCACAGCTATAAGTAATGTAAAATAAAGCGGGACAATAAAGTTATTTATCCGTCTATTTTTCACGGTAATAATATGATGAATTTTCATATTTATTTATTTGTTTATTTATTTATTCATTTAATTTTTTTTTTCTTATGTTCACAGAGGGCAGAGGAGACGTGAGAGAAATAGCAGTGGTTAATGCTACGGACAATGATCTTTTGGAAGAGAATAATATTGTGCATTATCATCTTCTACGACCTATCAAAGGATTTACCGTTAATTCAGTGACTGGAATTGTTACTGCCAATCGTACAGCATTAAGCAGACCGTTACCTACAGAAATTGAACTTGTTATTGTTGCCAAGGACACGGGTAAACCTTCATTGTCTACCACCTGTACGTTAATCGTTCGATTAAGCGGTTTGAGAAGCTCATCATCAGCCAATAGAGAATACAAAATTAATGTCAATGAAAATGCAACGCGTGGCACATCATTGCTAAATCTTGCGGATTTGGGACTATTAAATGGCGCAATTGTATCGCAGGAAGACACAAAGACTTTTGATGTTTCCAGAGGACAATTAATTATTGCCAAGAATCTCGATCGAGAAATCAAAGACAAGTATGTTAATTAATTTTGTAATTTTTTTTTTTTCCTTCAAATCTAAATTTTCTTTAGTAATATTTATTATTTAGAAAATATTGACTGTTTATTGATTGAAATTTAATTTATATTTTTCACAGATATGTTTTGCATCTTGGTACCAAATCGGAAAATTCATCATCGGAAAGTTTATTGAGTGAGAATTTAGTTATTGTAACAATAATTGTGGATGATGCCAATGATAATTATCCTCATTTCACTGAAGAATTGCATGAAGTATCAATTAAAGAAGACGCAACACCTGGAACAGTATTAGCTATTATTAAAGCAACTGACAATGATTTAACTGCGACATTGGCGTCAACAATTACATATGTAATAACATCGGGCAATGATGCAGGATTATTTAAAGTTGATAGTGTAACTGGTGCAATATCAGTTAATTCAACTTTAGACTGTGATCTTGAATCTGACATTTACAATCTTGTTATTCTTGCATGCGACAGTGATCCAATTACACCATTATGTGCACTCGCACGGATTTCTATTCATCTTGAGGACGTCAATGATAATTCACCGAAATTCCCCGTATCAGAATATCTCGAATTCGTTGGTGAAAATGAAGCAATTGGAACAAAAGTATTTACAGCACGTGCATCAGATCTTGATCGTGGAATATTTGGTACTCTTAATTATTCAATTGTATCAGCTGCTGCCAGTGGATTTTCTGATATTGATGATAGTTGGAAATTATTTGCTGTTGATGAAAAAGCCGGTGTAGTTACAACGCGCTCTGTATTTGATTATGAGCAACGAAATCGTTATGCTTTTACATTAAAAGCAACTGATGCCGGTGGACGTACTGCTGCAGTGCGTGTTCGAGTTGAAATTGATTCAAAAGACGAATTCTTTCCGCAATTCACCGAACGAATGTATCGATTTGGCTTACAACATGGTCCACAAACATTGCCAGGCACAATAATTGGACACGTGACTGCTACAGATCGTGATAAAGGTCCAGATGGTCGTGTTGTTTATCAACTGACTTCGCAACATCCATATTTCAAGCTCAATCGCACCACTGGTGCACTTATTATCAAGAAAAAATTGCACATTGACGCAGTGGAAGAATCATCACGTCTTGTTGTTAGTGCAAGCTCTGGACGCCAGGGATCATTATCAAATATGACTGTAGTTGAAATAAAATTAATTGATGACGAGTCAAATTCATTATATAGCGGTTCATCATTTGTAACTCCAACAAATCTCGGCGCTAATATGGCAGTCGCGGCTGCTAATGGACTGGCAGATTGGGCTTTAGGTTTATTAATTGCACTTGTGCTTTTGATCGTTGCATTTGGCGCAATATTCCTCTATCTTCATTTACGAAATCGTAATAATAAAAAACCAGGAACAAAACCCGGATTAAATGGCGAGAGTAATGCTACTGCATCAAATAGTTATGTGGATCCAAGTGCATTCGACACAATACCAATTCGAAATGTTGCTGGTGTTGTTGGAAATGGTAATGTATCAAATGTCGGTGGTACAAGTAATAATGGTGCAACGTCATGTCAATTTGCACCGCCTAAATACGATGAAATTCCACCGTACGGTACTTCAGGGCAGTCGGTGGGTCAACAGGCAACCTCGGAAATTTCTGGAAGTGATCAATCAGGTTCTTCGGGTCGTGGATCGGCCGAAGATGATGGCGAGGACGAAGAAATTCGAATGATTAATGAGGGCGGTGTTACTGGCGATTCAGCGAGTGATTTGTCAGTTCATAATACCCAAGAATATCTTGCACGATTGGGAATTGTCGATCCACCTTCGAGTAATTCACGAAGACCACCTGAAGCATTACCGCTCGATAGTCTTCATTTATTTGAAGATGAGGCGGTGACTGAGGCAGAAATCGCAACGTTAATTTATGGAAAAATTGGGGAATCAGGAAGACCAACTTCAGGCATGGAAGTTCCAGGTGGACCGTCAATGAACGGTTCACTCAGCTCGATTGTTCATAGTGAGGAAGAATTAACCGGTTCATACAATTGGGATTATTTACTTGATTGGGGTCCACAATATCAACCACTTGCGCATGTATTTAGTGAAATTGCACGGCTGAAAGACGACGCGGCCAGCGTGAAAAGTGGTAATTCAGGTGGTAGCACGCGGCACAAGCCTGTACATAAAGCACCACCGCCGCCATTGCTCACCTCTGTTGCACCGAGATCACTTGCGGCGCCAGCATTAGCTCGTGGATTATTACCACGTTCGCCAATAAGTCATGATGCATCGACTTTTCCCTCCGCGGCATTAAGTCCAAGTTTTTCACCATCACTTTCACCTTTGGCTACAAGAAGTCCAAGTATCAGTCCATTAGTACCACCGTCGACACAACGATCACAAAATTCGGCTCGCGGCATACCTGTTGTTGACAATGAATTGAGAATTTGATAGTGAAGATTTATATAAATGACCGCAAATCTTGTAAAGATTTAATTTCATTAACGTGATACGTGAAAGAAAATATGTTGTTTTATTTTTAATTTAAAGACTTTAAGAAAATACATTTTCAATGTAAAATGATATGATTGTGTAAAGAAAAAATATTTTAATTGACAGTAATGATGTATTAGTTTTCGGAATGTATTTAGAAAATATTCTGTAATTAAATCGTCAGCGCTCGACTCTACACGTCGGAATGTTTGTAAATAATAATTATTAATCACCCGCGTCGGGTGCGCGGTGAATAAAGAATTAGTTCATAAGTAGAAATGTACATAAACTAAAAAAGATGAAGATAAAAAAAGGACACATCTGTTTTGCGTTTAATAATCAAAACGTAGATTGTTACTACGTAAGTAACACAGAATGTGATTGTTGATATTAAAAAAAAAAAAATTGTCATTGTAAAATTGTTTAATGTGAAACAAATAAGGAAAATAATGTATATTATTTTATTAATTAATTATGTGATTGAATTAATCGATTGATTATTAATCGAATTATTTATCGGTAAAAAATACCAAATCATCGCTTATTATATTTTGTAAACCACGAATGAACTGATCCTGAATGTCGTGGTATATTCCATTACATAATATGTAATATCAACATATTTTGTAAAAAATGAAAGAAAAAAAATCATCCTCACCCATTGTAAAAACCTTGAAACGGCACCAGCCATTGTTGGTCCTTAGTAAATGAATTTTTTAGTAAAAAAAATAATAATAAAAAAAAAATATTTTTTTATCATTCATTTCAAGTATTCCCATGTTGTATTTATTAATAATTTTTGTTCATTTATGAAGAAAGAACAAAAAATTGGGTCAAGGAAAATTAACAACACCAAAACAAATCCGCGTATAAACCTGCATTAATGATACAACTTGAGTCTTAGGTACATAAACACGTAGATGAGTCCACATAAATTTGAGAATGAGATTTCTTAAATACAATTGTTACTACAGTCAACCTTACATTACAAATTATTGTTTGGGGTTATTTAAATTAATAAAAAAAATAAACGAGACAAACTAATATTATCTTGCTCTTAGCACCCAATAAGTACTAAATTAAATATTAATTTCCTTTCTTTTGTTCCATTCCTTATTTCATTCTTTTGTTATCTTTACTGAAATATTGATACGAAATTCAATGAACAGACTACATAATATACAATTTTTTTTTCTTTTTTTTCACGAACAATCTAGATGATTAATTAGATAGATAGACATATCGATATGTCTAACAACTATAATCAATTTGCATATAAGTTTCTGGGCATTGTCAAATTTATTTAGGACCTATCACTTTGAATACTTTTTTTTTTTTAATTTTACATTTCACTTAATGAGATGAGAAATTTTAATGGACGAGGTTAGACTTTTTTTTACGTTATTTTTACTTCCTATACATGCAAATGGTTGGTATATAATATATAGGATGAATATCTCGCCATAGATAGACGTCGAGAAGCGAAAATTAATTTACCGTGCAAATGTAAATGGGTGTGCCCCATATAGAATGAAATTGTTTACTAATTTTTCTTGTTTCAATTATTACATCATTTAGCACGCTCGATCTTTCATTATTGATTTTCCTTTACATCCGCACACAAAAAACACATTCTTTTGGTTCTCTTTATTTTTTGTTTAGTTAGTTTTTATTTTTAATTTTTTTTTTGTATAATCCTACGATAAATGTATATGTACGATATTAATTTGATAATTTTATCAAAGCGCAGGTTTATTATTGCCTGCGTTCGCGATCAAACATCTATGTTTATTATTTTTATTTTTTATTTCTTTTACTATATGTTTATTTTTTTTTCAGGTAAACAAATTGTACGATATTACGGACTTTACACAAATGGCAAAACTTAAAAATTGTTATCTTGAATAATAACGATAATTCTTTCATTGCAATGGACAAATTTCTTTTTTTTATTCCAATTTGTTTTTTCCAGATAATTTTTTATTTCGAATTGCTTAGAATTTTCTTGTTTTATTTGCGGCAGTCTTACAATTCTCCGAGTTTTTTTTTTTTAAATACCTTGTTTCTTCCGCGTCAATAATCTTATATAGGACTATAATAATAATCCATTTTGTTTTATCGATTACATCGATTGTATGAGCCAATTAATAATTGGAGTTTCCTTCAATTTTATCTTCAATTTCCCCAACAATATAATTTTACTTCGCCATTTTTAATTCTCTGTGTCCCCAAATAATTCATATCACCTTATTATTTATACCACCGTATATTATTATGGCTATGTAACCTATATAATACCATTGTGACAAACTAAATCACCATTTAATTTTGATTTTATCATGGTAAATGAGATACATATATATATATACGGATGTTATCGCATCTAAAATGCTAATTTTTTTTTAATACGAGCACCATACTGAACTCAAATTGAACCGCGTACTTTCATCGTGCCGCACTTATAACGACACATTGAAATAAGGCACCATATATATATATATAATGCTCGACGCTGGTTATCGTCGATAGCGAAAAATTTTAAACGTACGTCTAATTTTTCTAAAAATAAAATCAATTGAAACAAATTAATAAATGAAAAATAAATGTAACTATTATCAAAATACAAGAGCCAGATGTTTATAATAATAAAAATAGTGAAAAACACAATTGTTAAATTAAAAAGAAAAAGAAAACGAATTTATATTGACAATTATTTTTATAAATGAATTAAAATAAAAGGTGGAAATGCGCGTTATCACAAAATTATTTAGATTCACTATCATTTTTTTTTCTTTCATGCAATATTTCAATTATTGCAACTTGTATTTTGACGCAAATATTAATATATTCACGGCTACAATATATTATATGAACCTCGCTCAAGTGTCTACAAACATTATTGACTATGAATTTATTTTTTTTTTAATTTTTTTTTTTTGGTTTTTCATCGATATGCCTTTCGAAAGTATATAATGGTTGTTCACATTGAAATCGACCTATACAATTGATTAATTCACTAAATATTCATGGGTGCAGATATAAACCCAAACGAATTTATCAATTATTTGTCAACGTTTGTCATGCCATTCATTAATACAGAAAATTGTGAATTGTATTCACACAAAACGTATGAACAATTTTTTCATTCTTCTCTTCTCACACCTCAGACAATAATTGCATTGTAGTAATTAATAGCAGTAGTAATATTAATTAATTATTACCAAATTTCATTCACGTTTGCGTCATGTGCATTCATTATTATTGGTCAGACAGTGTCTTCTATCACGTTAAGTCGTAATTGCGCTGGTAAGTGACTGAAAAAAAAAAATAAATATTTAATAAATCCAAATAATTAATTATCTATTAATAATTCTATTAAACACTGAGTATTTTTAACAAGATCACAACTTTGATGTGCATTATCATAGGCACATATATAATGACATGACCAATGTTAGTGAGAAGAAAAAAAAAACAAAACAATTATAATGATATAAATATTTCGGTGCAATAACTAATGTGAACGAGTAAAGTGATCCTAGCCCTACCAACAAGCTTTTTTTACTTGGCGATGCCGCTTATCCTTGTGTCATCTTGCATTTCGACGACGACTGTATCAGGATCCGGCACACGGTTTGCTGACAAACAACCATTAGCAATTGTCGTAGGTAAAACTGTCTCCGACTACAAAAGAAAAAATTAATAAATATTTCCCACAGAAATATTAAATTGAATTTATAATGTAATTTTATTCGTACATTCACCTGATACGCCGCTGCGTCTAATGCCATGAGTTCTTTTTTTGATAAATGTTCCACCACCGCAGCGGCATAACAATCACCCAACATATTATTTGTCGTCCTCACTCGATCACTAAATTTAATTCAAATAATAATCAATTTTTTTTTCTTGAATTGTTTAAATAGAGGATGTATTAATACTCACACAAACCAATCGATAGCAAATAAGAGTGACACGTCTTGTACAGGAGCGTCGATGGCACTCAAGACAACAAGAAGAAGCACCAAAGCTGCACTGGGAACTGACGCTGATGAGACACTTGCAGCTGTTGAAGTTAAACTGTAAAGGTAAAAAAATAAATTTATCAATTTGTTCTTTATTGAATTATTAATTAAATAATTATAAAAATAAAATAACACTTACATGACTGTGACAATTTCGCCAAATCCCAAAAATATTCCATTCATCTGGGCAATGAAAACACTCGCAGTTGCGACAAAAAGTGCTGTTCCATCCATGTTGATATTACAGCCAATTGGTAGAACAAATCTCGTAACACGTGGATCGACCCTTAGCTTATCCGTCATCAATCGAAAGGTCACAGGAAGTGCGGCAGCCCTGCGCAAAACTTGGTTAGATAATTCACAGAAAATTCCTTGACCATTTTTGGGTTATTGATGATGCTGCACTTGAGCCCAATTTTTGTTGATGATTCATTAGCCATTTATTATATTAATAAATGGAATATCGCTGCTTTCATGGTTGAGCTCGGGTCATTCTGGCGTCGCGTAAATTACACTACATTCATTCTTTCAATTTAATTGCACAAATAAATATCTAATAATAGTAGTAGTATAATTATATTTTAATTCACTGTAATTTAATATTAATAACACTCTAACTTTCACACGTCTTTCAATGCACATTCATAATGATAAAATAAATGACAAAATTAAATAATTAAAGATGAAAATAAATAATATAATGCACTTGATGCATCGATTTTAAAATATTACGTGATATCGTTGATATGTTTCATTGTTGCATCGAATAATTTATAAATATTATTTCTGAAATGATAAAAAAATTAAGAGCGAAACACCAGAATGACCGGGACAAACTGAAAAGAAAATAAATTTTATTTTTTCTTTTTCTGTGAATTAATTATTGTTTTTTCTATCTTTTTTTATCTCTCATAAATATTCTTGTTTTTTTTTTTAATTTTTACTTTTACTTTTTTTTTCGATTATATAACTTGTGGTGAAAACCGCTGTTGATGCCAAATCACTCTCGTTGTCTGTAACAAACTTCTGTATATACCTTATCTGCGGCCATCATTACTTACCAAATACCCCCAATAATTTTTCTCTTTTTTTCATATTCTCTCTTTTTCACACTCTCATTATTCATGAGCGTGAATCACCTGCAAAAGGCCGCATGTCGCGTGTTCTAATACATCATCATGATATTCATACAGTAGTTACTGTAAATCTTTCTCAGTCACAGTATATTGATGTATTTCTGAAAAAATTTCAATCCACACACAAGAACATTTTGAATTAACTTGGGCAACGCTTAAGTTTCTTTTTTTTTCTCGTCACCGCTGAACTTATTAACTATAAAAACATAAATAAATTGAAATAAATCGTGTAGAAAAAATAAAAAAATGTTTTTTGGTATTGAAGAATGACATTGGAGATTTGTTATGTACATTCAGAATTGGAAGAAAAATATTTGTAGTTAATATAAAAAATATTTTTTTTCATGGTGGAATGATAAGTACTAAGGATAAACATTCAAGTCCAGCATATTTTCTCGTGATAATAGAGTGATTAGTGTACGTGACTGTGAAAAACGGGCATGGATATGAACAATGCGATAAAATGCAGGATCCGGTAGCAGAAATATTTTTTTTTTCATTCTTTCAATGATTGTTTTGTAAACTGGAAAAATGATCATTGTTTCGCGCTATCCATTGTTGTAAAAAATAATATAAGACAATAATCAAAAGTAGAAAAATATAATTTGTTAAATTGTAGATGACACTGCTTTCACTCTGCTTTCACCTATAGTCATCGTGAAATCTCCGTTGATTATTCATCTCACTTATCATTCACCAACGATCCTGCAATTAATTTAAATTATACATCAACAGATCAGCGCTCACATAACAGATATTTTTCCAGTTCAATTAGATTTCCAAAATTGTAAGTAATAATAAATCACGCAATCAGTATGTAATTAAAATTATTTTATAAAATTAATTATTGGCAAAAATATATTTTATATTATACGTGGAAGTCTTGACTCTGTTTCACAAACACTTTTTATCTCGTTTTGTTTTTTTGATTTTAAATATTATACTGAAGAATTATAATTTGATTCTGTTTCAGTTATGGTGGTAATATTAATTTAATAAATATGAATAATAAAAAAAAAACGGAGAAAAAGTGTTAGTTGATTGAACGAGATGAATTGAATTGGACTTCCACGCCCCAAATCAGATCCAAGTGACACGGATTCAACTGACTTCCGGATTTTTCACGACGTTGAAGATTTCATTTAACTCTGAAGTTCATTTATCACTTTTCCAACTTAAAATTTATTGATTTAAATAAAAAAACCTTCGCTTCAACGTCGAATCTCTCGTGAGCTTCATTAACATAGAGTCTTGTTATAATCTCTAGTAAATAAAACTGACATGAGAATAAAACCGGAGGTATCAGCATTCAAAGTGCCACCCGGAACTGCATACCTCGCTCGCTCACTTTATCATTTTTTATTGCTCTCTCACGCTCTCGTTTATTTATAAATATTCTTTTTTTTTTATTCGCTGAGCAATACGGGAGATTGTCATTGGCATTGTTTTTTTTTCAGGGGTGTAGAATATTTTGTGTTGGAAACTGTGGAACAGAGAGAAAGTAAATGGAGAAATATTTTATACAAAATTCAGCATTTCACAACGTTTAATTATCGCGAATAATTAAATAATCAAAAATATCTAATGAAGAATAATAAAAACGCTGTGCAAGACTGTATTTAGAATAGTAAAAAATATATACTTTGAGGAATTTTATATAAGGAGAAGTCATGATCTCACAAAGCCTCATTTTATCTAGATAAAATATATTTTTTTCACTTCTTGTTAATTTATTCACTATTATTTTTGTATTTTTAATTTTTTTATCAGTGATAATGCAACGTGAAAAATAAATTAACCACAAATCAATAATAATGATTGAAATTATATGAATAAGTTTGGGAATTTAAAGCAATTCATGAAATAAATAAAAATAAAAAATTGAATAAAAATAGAAAATAAGTATGAATGGATGAATGGATGACATTGAAATGGCGAGGCCCTGTGAGACACGAGGATAATGGGGTTTTATTTTTGTTTTACTGATGATGAAACTTGGGGTTGAAGGTCGACGACTCACGTTGATGCCATGGCGAAGGCGGTGAGAGTTCCTTGGGCGAGACCCGCGTAGAATTTAAATGGATTCTTTCTCACGATGGCCAAGTATATCAGCTGCATTATTACTAGCTGATAAAAGAACACACCAATCACCACTGTCACGATAAACCACGCCAGTTGAGACATCACCAGTGCTAAATCAGTAACGCCAAGGATTTTGCCAGCTATCACTGAAGTTATTCCAATAGGTGTCATCCTATTTAATAAAATTTAATTATACATATAAATAACAAAAATTAATTTAAGAAATTAAATATATAATTTATTAAATTAAAATAAAATTTTATGAATACTTTACCACATAACTGTTGAAACCATTCGCATAATGACTTCGAATACTGCTTTGAAAAAGTCCACGACAACTTGTCCCTTTTTTTCACCAAGTGTTCCAAGAAATGTTCCAAATACCAAGCAAAAAAATACAATACCAAGAGTATTTGTTCCACTACGATATTGAATTACTCTTATTAATTCTTCTTCGGGCAAATCGCCGCCAGGACCCACAACTTTTTCACTCTCATTAAATGATAATGGTTTTTTTGGTACATAAACAGTGTGCGCTTGTTGAAATGCCGCTTGAAAAAGATTATCCGGAAACATATTTCTAAAAATAAAAGCAAGAAAAATAATTAAATTATAATTCATGACCTTGCGATAAATTCTTTTAGTTTCAAGTAACATTATTAATAATATTTTTTTTTATTCCGTCTATTCTTTTTCTTAGTTTTTCTTTTAGAGTATCAATTTCTTCAATACTCAATCAATGTCGTGGCTTGTTTATTCACTACCCCATAAACTACAAATTGCTCCTTCTCTTTGACTAGACATCACATATTAACGCGGTAGAATGCATCCACTTTTTAGTTACATGAATAAAACAAGGCTAGGGCACGATCAATAATAAAATATCTATTTTTGCACGGGATAAAATTCTTATCTATGCGATTTTTTATTATTTTAATTCACGTATCGTAATATCATCCAAGTGCGTTTTATATATTTTAAAAATAATATGACAATAATTTATATTATAATATAATATCAGCAGTAATATCATACAAAGGTCATATTTACCTGCCCAAGTCAAGGAGACTGTCTAGAATATTTACGGCTCTTGTGTGGGTTGACGGTGCAGTTGATTCTTTCATTCCGGAATTCCCAGGGTGAATTAATAAAGCCAATGCCACACCAAGAATTGCATTTAATAGTGATGTCAAAATAAAATACACCAACGTACGCACTGCTATTTTTCCATTCATTCGCGCATTCAAACTTGCAGATCCTGCAATATATTAAAAATATTATTTTAATTTTCTCTACTTTATATTTTAGCTTTCAATTAATTAATTTTTACTCACCAGAAATCAAACTTGCAATAACTAAAGGTAAAATCATGAGTTTTAGTAGTCGCATAAACAGCTCACCAGGATAACTAATTAACATCACAGCATCATCACCAAGTCCCAAAGGTCGTAAACCAAATCCTAAAAATGAATATAAAAATAGTTAAAAAAAATATTGAAATATATAAATTCACATTAATCTCAATTAAAAATATATTTATGTCAATCGTTGACATTTCATTCTTGACAAGTGAAACCCTATGGATTATTCATAATCATTTAATTTTTTTTCTTTAACGTTATAATTTTATATCTATTCTTATATAACAAGTTGAATCATTCTTATGAACGATCATTTAAACTAGGTCATTCGTGATAAACGAAGGGTTTAAATTGTTCGTGAATGCTTCGGGGTCAAAGTGGTGTTCGATTCTTAACATGGATAATACTGCCACGTGGGTAGATGAGCCTCGGTACCAAGTACCACCATTTACAATTATATTGACAGATTAATTTTCTCTTATTATTAACAATCATGTTGTAATTTAACTTAAAGATATTCAAACAATTACGTCATCGTAATTTAAAAATACACAGCATTGTAAAATAAATATATCAATAATATTATTCATGTAGGTGAGATTAAGAAGCCAAATAAAATTCTACTTCGTAGATTTCGCAATTTGTGTGCACTATAACATTTAGTTATTCTATTATAAATTTATCTATTGAATTTCCTTACACACAACACTCACCAAGCATTTCCTTGTGAGTGCATTACATAATCATCACTTATATTATTGTCTGTGTCCAAGATCAATACAATAAAATGAAAAAAAAATATTTGGCTTTTATTATTTTTATAAAAACTATCAAAAGCTGCCAAGTTTACTGTACAAATAAAAGTATATATTTATAAATTGATAAGTATTTATTATGTTCATATGCTTAAATAAACTTAAAATATTGATATGGTGTGAAATGAATTTTGTCAAATAAATTGATATAAAATAGCTTAAATTGAAATGTGACCCGGATCGTATACACAGTAGAGAATTTAAACATGTATATTAATACATTAGTAATAAATTTAAAATTGAATGTTTGTGTGTTGCGCAAATTTATCGACAACTAAATTTAAACTATGAAGATATATTGTACATTACAAATTTAGTCGCCGCCTTTTTATTATCTAAAATCACCATCTGTAGATATATGTCAAATCTTTTACTTTAATAGTTCGCCATGTCGCAGTCAATTGGTATGAGAATATATTAAACAGCTTTTAACCAATTCCATACCGCAGACGGTTAATTTATCAAAGTCCTGAATATAATATATAAAATTAAAAATCATGAGTGCCAATAAAATTTTGAGACAGCATTCTCATTGGTTCAATAACAAATTATTCTCTGTTCATTGACATGTGATAGAATTCATAATACTTATCACAAGGGCATCGAATCACTCGAATATAATTGGCAATGATTTTTTTCTAATTCATTATAAAGTGAAGTATCGTTAAAAAACTTGAATAAAAATAAAAAGAAAAATATCAACAATAATAGCGCACCCTTTATCGATTCCATTAATTCTATTATTCCATTTTTGAATTCAATGTTAAATAATAATCGTAATCATCAAATAATCGATAATATCTTATAGCACTCTATTTATTTTACATAGAATATATCTATTGATTTCACCAATGAAAGACCATTCTAATAATTAATTGCCACAAATTGTATACAAATATAGGGATAGGTATACCAAGAATATGGTAATGAAACAAAGCAATGAAAAAAGTTCCAGTGCAACCTTTGAATAATGACTTACAAAGTGGGACACGTTCTACATTCTAGCAAAGAGGATCCAAGTAAAAATGACTCTACCAAAATCAATGTTCAGCTAATGTTAATATATATTTATACATGCCTACGGAAATTTATATATTAATCATTTAAATTATTTATGCTGTTTTCTTCATTAATGAAAATATTTTAAAAGTAAAAATGTGTTGGAATAATAAGTTGTCAATTGACTAATTGACCCACCTAGAATAATACCAAGCATGACTCCTGATAATGTGACCATGAGGAGCATATTTTCGCGCATCCACTTTCTCGTGTCAGCCGTCACCTTGCGGGGACCCTGCGAGGCCGAGACATCCTGCCCGCCCATTTTCGCGAAGAGGTATTCAGAGAAACGCGCCGATGACTTCTCTTCCATTTCACTGGCGCGTTCGGATGTAAATCCTGGTGATATCTCTCGCGATCTCTCGCGATGTACGGCGGAGCCCCAGCAGCACCACGATGATGACGGGTTGCCGTTTTGGGGATGTTGTGAAAAATTCGTGCGAACCGACCAATCACTACCCTCAATCCACTTGCGTATTAGCCTCACGGCTCGCCAAGAGCCTATTGACTCGATCGTGGTATCAGTTACTCGATTATAAATTCAAGTATTTATTTATATTATCTCAAAATTATTCCAACCAATACCACGTCGTCGCTTTGAATATTATTCACCAATTATCAGGTTTATCTTTGTTGATTTGTTGAATTTGAAAATAATTCAATTATTTTGGTATTCTTTTCTTTAAAGTACAATGTCAAAAAATTGTTTAATCTTAATGATGTCAGGTAATAATGTCTAAACAAATAATGATGATGGTGTGGTATCTTCTGGTTGTTGATAATAAAAAAAATGAAGATTAAATTGTTCTGTGTATATAGCACTTGATATAGTTGAATTGATTGTTGGTTTAATATGTTTAACTGGATTTAATCAATTGTTTTAATGGTGATTTTGGGCCGGTCCACTGTCGACTTCCGTTGCCGGTGGTCGATCCTGGAACACCAACGACCTCAAAAGCACCGTTGCGCAGGGTCAGTTACCTCAGAATATTTTATTGTCGGTTTTTCCGATTTTCCTTTAATTATTTTTTAAAATTTTTCTTTAATAATGAACCACACTATTATTACGATACTAAATATTAATTGAATCTCCAATGATCAATTGTATATATGAAAAAAATGAATTCACAATCGATGCTGTGAAATGTTTTCGTCGTCAATACATGAGAAAAATCAACAAATGAATTTTTAAATTATGATTTAGCGCTGAATTGTGCGATGTGCACGTCGCGATGGATGAACCCTGACTGACTATATTCTGACGGCCATTGCTGTATTGATTGCAAACTGCTCTCTTCTGATATTGGAGGGTGTGCGCAGGGTTGCATACGCTTGCGCTCTTTCAATTATGGCCATTATATATATATTTTTTTTTCATTTTATTTTATTGTCTCTTTCTGGTTCTATTATTATCATCAAGCAATTTTTAGATATGCTTGAATTTATTATTCTTCTTCAATGAAATAATGATACTGCATGAAGATTATATGTATAGTTTTCAAACAAGCATCAGAGAATGAGAGAAAATTTCATTTTATTCTCATGAATGACTTGTGGGGAGACAACTCCATTTAATTAGTGATTTATTGTGACAACCTGCTGGTGTTGCAGTGTCACAGTATCATATATTGCTGTTGCTTCTCCACCATTTCTCCTCTCTCTCTCTCTTTCTCTTATAACAGCTCTTCTCATCGTCCCCAAATTTGTTTGATAAAGCTGATATGTGATACTGTATGTATGAAATAAAGTTGAAACTGTTAGTTGGGCGCCAAATTGTGTTGTCATCATCATCAGGAATCTAGTGGAAATTGAAATAAATTCCCAAAAGAATATATTAATATTATATCGTATTATATTTGTTTATGGATATGTATGTAACTTGTTGATGTTGTATTATCTTTAATTAAATAAATATAAATTGATATTTAGGAATGATTAAATATTATATAAGTATTGAATATTGAAATTTACTTTATGTTTCAGCTGTGGCATTTTTTTTCCTTCTGAAAAAATCAATGAAAAAAATATCAGCTTACTATGGTTTAAGTTTATGTAATTAATTATAAGAATTTTTTTGATATAGGTTATCTATCAGCAATGCTACTTGAATTTCAGTAATTACCCGGGATTTTTCGTTATTTAGTATGGGAAATAAATAATGGCGATTGCGCGGGAAATTTGACATTTTTAAATGAAAATTATTTTAATTGAGAAACAGAGCTAATTTCTTTTTTTATTCATTTGTTAGTCGATACTTGAATTTATTATTATCATATAAATTGCAAAGTCGATAGATAATTTATGTAATTAAAGTAAGGTTATCAATACTTATACTAAATCATTTACATATGTTATATACAGTTTGTCGACATTGGTGCCAACATAATCATAGAAAAATATTGTATTCCCTATGTATAATAAATAAAATTAACTGACTTACCGACTGAGTTTTTTATGCGATCGCCCATGTTGATTCTTCTCAATCAGTAACAGTTAATTATTATTAGTAATTTCACCAACAATAACTGTATTATAATTTATCCTTAGGCACATCTGATAATTGTAAGTTACTATTAATTATGATTTTTCAATTATTGATAATCAATTCCTGTGAATAATGACATAAATTTTATTATTACAGATTTATAATTGTGGAAACGTGGATTTATTATTTGTAAATTAATTCAACAAAAATTTTATCTATGGACGTCGAATCATAATTACAATTCTTATTTGAAACAATTGGATATCAGAATAATAAGTGACGAATGTCTATAAATATTACAATTATCTGATAATTGTAAATTTCGTATTTAATTTACAATCACCAACATTTATACAAAATATTAATCTACCTTATCGACTGAGTTTGAATTAAAAAAAGTGTATTTCATAGATTTTTTTTTCTTCAATGGACAATTCAATATTTACGATAAATATACTGTGATTGGTTAATTATCAAGAAAACCTGTAAATTATTGGCATCGATAATGTGTAAATAGTATATAGATTTCATTTTAACCGAAACAGAGCTAATCGAATGGTTGTAAAATAAAAAATACGTGTCATGGCTGAATTTCATTGGTCAACAGAGATGTCGATAAATTAAACAAATCCAATTAAACTATCTATCAAGAATGAACAATACACATGCCATGAAAAAGGTGATGAAACACTGAATTAATTGTTATTTCACAAAAGATGTTTCGCGATTCTCACTTTTTTTTCTATCATGCCATATTTAGGTGTTCATAATTTTAATTGTTAAAATACAACATTGGCATGCAATCAATGAATAAATATGTAATAAAAATTCATTATTATTTGTTTCAGGCACCTAAGATGGCCATGAATCAATCAGACATTAAGAATTGCATGCCAAGACTGAAGAAAAATAGAAAACATGAATTAAGATGGGGTCATCAGTATTACACAGCATTACAAGATGCTGTATTTTCTGTTAAAAACAATTGCCATAGGTCATCTGAAATGCCCGTGTCATTGAGAGAAAATGTTCACACACCACAAAAAAATTTTGTTTGTGATTCTTGCAATGATAGGTGAGCAGACATTGTTGTAATAAATAAATATTATTGGGAAAAATACATAATGATATATTATCATTTATGTACTTTAAAATATTTCAGTTTTTATTTTCATAGCAGTATTGAGGATCACAATACCCGTTACAGTTGGATATTGGGCTATTGGTGCAACTACTGTTTTCATATTAAATGTAATCACACAACTAATCGAAAATTATCATGTCTGACATGTGATAATGCTAAAAAATCAAAGTTTGCGAAGTTAAGAGCAAAGGGTTTACAGAGAGGACAAAAAGTAGGTGAAATATTATTATTTTACAATCAATGTCAATTTTTTGAACATTTAAAAAAACATCATATTAATTGTGTTGATATGAATGACATTATGTTGATGCCATTACCACTTAATATTCAACGTGATGAATATTCCAATTTGGAGCGCGTATGTAAAATATTGATGGAGTATATGTTTATTAATAAAATTCATATTATGGATTGGTTCCGAATTAATAAAATTCATGGCAAATGGTGGCAGATAAAATGTTCAGATGACAATCCGATTAATAAATTGTTGGAGAAATATGATGATTGCAGTAAGACAACAATCGCAAAGGAAAAATTCGTTGATGAAAATCTTGTGTCACTGAGTGTTGACAAACAATCGTCAGAATCATCTGAAGATGATGACAATCCGTGTGATACCGACATTTCATTTATTGATTGTTGTCCGACAAGAACTAATTTAATTAGTTCAGAGGGAAATATTATAAAACCAATTAATATAAATAAACCGTCAGCATCATTAGCAAGTTTATCAGAATTAAATGATTTGGTAAAAGATAAAAATATTAAAATTTCTACGTCAACAAGTCAACATCCATCGAATTCAGTTAATAATAAAAAAATAATAATTATCAGTCAGAAATCGAAAATCAATGAAGATAAAAGTATATCAGAAAATAATAAAATTCAAAGCATCGGAACAAAAGATAGCATGAATAGGAATAAAGTTGTGAGTAAAAATGCATCAAATAATAAGAGTTCGAATCACAACGTTGTGATTCCATCTGGTGCTAAAATTCTCTTTAAACAGGTACAAAAGCCTGTAACTGAAGTGTCAAATGTAGATTTAGAAGATACTACAGCTTCTTTGGTTTCACCTAAATTTAATATCGTTAAAAATAAGATAAAAATATTTCCTTCAAAAAATACTACACCAGTAGATAATAACAATTCATCGATAAAAAAAATAAATATAATGCGAGAGAATTCGAATTTTATAAATGATAGTATAAAATTAAAGCCATTATACGATACTGAATCTTTGATTATTAAATACCGTGAGAGTATGGAAAATAATCTTCAAACATCTAGCCAAAAATTAATACAAATGATTATTAATAATATCAAAGATGTTATAAAAAAATATCAAACTGCAAAAAGATGTGCGAATGTAAAAAATATAACAGAAAATAATTTGATTGCTATTAAAAAATTCGAAACTTATTTGAACAATTCAAAAAATTCGGATACAAGTACGAATGACGATGAGTTAATTGATGAAGAATTCGACAATAGAATACGTGAATGGGAGTCACAATATAACAATACAATGATAAAACCCGAATGTTTAAAGTGCCGACGTAAATTAAGGCCAACGAATTATATAATTGGAATATCAAAACCAGCAGTGAATGAAGCAAAATTTTGTCAATGTCATAATTATATTTGCCATTTATGCAATTCAAAATTGGGCGATGCGAATCGTTATGAAACACACATGAGATTTCACAAAAGAGAATCGCCATTTGTTTGTCCAGAATGTCGCGAATGTTTTTCATCAATGTTTCATTTAGAAACTCACATTTGGACCAAATGCTTTCACATAATGACACAGCAATTTTTCACATGTCGAATATGTGAAGTTGAGGGTTTTTTAACAATGGAAGATATCACAAGACATTTTGCACTTGTTCATGCGCGAAATGCAGTATTTTGCAATGAATGCCAACGATTATTTAATTCATATTCAGAATACAAATTGCATTATACAGAAAATCATATTGCTGATTCGTCAATTGATTCATCAATTCCAGATCCTGCCCGATTTCTTATATGTGAATATGGCCGTTGTCTCGTAAAACCAGAAAATTTTCATGCACATATTCATTCACATATTGAAATTGATAAAGCAACATATTACACATGTCCATTTTGTTTATTTTACACCGATGACATAGTAAAAAATCGTCAAAATATTCAGAATCATGTTATGGGTGTGCATGCAGCACGATTACGTGAAGTTATTACCATTCAAACTGTAAAATTTCTTACTGGCAAGTTTCCATTACCGATTTCACAGCAAAATCGTTATGTTCCTATAATGCCGGCTACTAATATTACTCCGAAAATTATCACAACATGTTCAAAACCATCTGGAACATTTGGACAAGCATCGAGTAGTAGAAAAAAATCGTCAATTATCAATAAAAATTCAAATAACATTAATGGTAACGTTCAACATCCACAAAATGGAATGAAAATTCCAAAAATTGTCGATGTAAAATCCGTTATTGAAAATACAAATGAATTACAGAATAATTTATCAACAAGTCAAGTTTCACCCTCATATGAATTAAATATTAGAGAAACAAAATTGGATAATGATGAAAAAGATGAAATAGTTGAAATTCCAAAATCATTTGTTGCTATGAAATCTAATACAAAGACTGATGTTAATTGTGCTGGTATAAAGGAAAATAATACGAATAATAGGGACGCAGATGTATCTCAAATGAATGGCATTAAAGTGCCATTAATAACAGAAGTGGAAACACGAAATAATACAGCAAAAGCACCAGCTGTTAAGGAAGAAAACTTAAATGCAACGCATTTATTAACACCACCACTACAACAACAACAACAAGAATCATCAATTACAGAAAAGAACAATACATCATCACCTGATGCAACTTTAATAATGGCCACAGTAGAAACAAAACACAAAGAGACAAGAATTAATGAATTATCAAATGATAATAATAAATCTAATATAGAAGAGTCTCCATTGGATACTGAAACTTTATCAAAGCCTGCAAAAGAAAAAGTAACAAAGAAAATAATGTCGAATATTCAGTTATCATTAAAGCGAAAGAGGCGACAACGTCGACCGTGGCGAATTGCATTAAATGGTCTAAACAATCCTGATATTCCGCCAATAAATTACAAATGCCATTTGTGCAATGAATTGATAAGCACTTCATGGTCTATTGTCAATAGTCATTTCAATGCAAGCCACTCAAAGGATTATAAAGTTGAAATTATTACACCAATGCTCACGAGGTTATCAGCCAATATTGTGGAAATTGAATCAAAGAAGAATGGTAGAAAACGAAAATTAGATTCAAGCATTGTGACAATAAAAAAACGCCGTCGATGGGCACATAAAAAATTTCCCGATCGACCTACATCACCGAGTCTTGGCATTTGCATTAGACAAGAGCCACCCTTGCAGGACACTGAGGGCAATTTTAAATGTAAAAAATGTGATAGTTTATTTAAAAATGCTAATTCGCTAAGAGATCACGTTGCGTCAAGTCATCGAATTCGTGGGCACTTTTTAATTTGCCTCGAGTGCGGTGAAAATTTTGTCGTTGCGCCAAGTTTACAAATGCACTTGAAAGCATTTCATGGTATTACTGATCCAATTACGTATATGGCACAAAATACAGCATATGCTCCAGATATGACGGATGAACTTGAAGCTCAAGAGAGAATTGCAGAGTCCAATCAATGTCACGTGTGTATGGCAGTATTTGAGGATAAAATTGCACTTGATAAACATTTTCGGGTGCATGGAATGGCGTTTCTTAATCGAAAGAGAATTGAAGCGCGTAATGCACTCAGGAGCCCAGAGAAAAAATCTGAAATCACAAGCACAACTTTGAATACAAATGAAGTTGCTCGTGGAACAAAAAAAAAAAATATAAATACAGAGACTAATAATAAAGATAACGCTCTTCCAGAATCTGATAGTGCTAATGTAAATATTCTTACTAGAATATCAAGATTACTTTCCTGAGATTATGCCTAAATTTAAAAAATATGTTTTAACTTTGTTTTTATATATTATTTCGGTTATTATATTTTTCTTTTCTTGTTTCATTTTTTTTTAATGATTGTGATGTATAAAAAAAAATTTTTTTAAATGAATAAATCATTTTAAAAGCTTTATCAGTAATAATAATATAATATCTGATTACAATCAATTTCGGGAAAATATTATTTTCTTTGTTTTCATAAATATATGGCATTTGATTTCTCATTTATTTTTTACTTTATTATTAATTTTCGATTGATAGTGAACAATAATTGTAAAAAAAAATAATGGATGAAAAAATTGGTTACACGGGATTCGTGTGTGTTTTCTTATGTTTAATTATTATTTTCTGGTTTTCTTTATGGAATTATTCTCAAATAGATTTTGTCACATCTCATATTATAATTAGGATCCAAAAATTATATTGCTATTTTGCTTTTTTTTTTACATTACATCATACATACATTGTATTTTTCTTTTACGTCTACAATAATCAAATTATCTAAAGACTTGAATTACAATTTCTGCATATGATGGACAATATATATATATATATATATATGCATTATACCACAATGTTAATTAGGTGTATAACCATGAACAAGAAAATTTCTACATTTTTCGTTTATTTTATTTATTTAATTTTTTTTCTCTTCAAAAACTCAATGACAATGGTAACTAATTTTAAATATAAGTATTATCCTGTTGTCGTTTGTATATTATGTAGGTTATATCTCGAGTTATCTTTATTACCTTGTGAATATTACAACGTTTTGATAATTAGAAAATTAAACCTGTACAGCAATAAAAAATAAAAAATATATAGTGTAAAATTAATCAGATCTAGTTGATTGTCACCTTGTAGAATTGAAATAAGTTTTTTTTTTATTTGGCTGCCGAATTATTTTATTTGTTTATCCAGAAAATATTTATAACGAAAAAAAAAAATGAAAAAAAAATACGAATTAATGAAAAATGTTATATATATGCGTATACATATTTATTTACATATAATTGTTTTTTTTTATCAATATATAATATCTTTCTTTAATTTTTTATTGCACGATAATCTTGACTTTTGTTTTTTATTGCTTAATATTTAAAGACATCACTCTTTTGAAACATCTAAACATTAATTTTAAATATGAAACATGAATGGTCAATGAGACGATGTACACTCAATGAAATATCACGAAAATACTTTTGCGTGTATCGTTATTTCCTCTTTAATTTATTCGTTTATATCAATAATCATTTCCCAAAATGGCAGAATAATATAATACTGTTTATATTAATTTTATAACGCTATTTCTTTTTTTTTTTTCATCAACATTTGGAATGCAGGTACTAGAGAAAAAGATTGTAGTACAGCGAATGATTAAATTAAGAAAAAAGTTTCTTAATTTTCTCATTTCATACTTTTACACATCATACTTTAAACGTCTTAA
>JAQQBR010000005.1:4236300-4258590 GCA_030347285.1 Microctonus hyperodae
CTTCATTCAACTGAAAAGATATTTAACTTTTTTTTTTATTATCTAAAAATAAAAATAAAAAATTTCATTTCTATTTTCTTGAGTAATGACTTTTTTTTCATCACAAAAACAAATTCAAGTTCGATAGAAATAATATCACTGCCATTTATTTTATTGATAGTTCTTTTATTTTATTCACATTATCAAAATAGCATTAATGAGAGAAATGTAAATTCTACAGATTAATTAATTAAACACTCCATACATGATTGTCAGAATATTTCCTGCTAATATCCATGAGTACAGAAATACCTTCAATACACACGAATACATATTTCTACATACAATACAAATACACATTTACTAAATACATGTATTAATACATAAATATAATTTTTTTTCTCTCACAAATAAATTGATATTCATTAAAGTTCATCATATATAATCATTTGTGATTAATTGAAATATTCATTATCACGAATTTCAATTGTCCATCACCCATCAGCAATTTCACATCGGATATTACTAAATGCCTCTAGCAAACAATGTAATTTACTGTATTTAATAATATATTTCATATAATTAATAGATTCCAAAAATGAAAAATACATTTATAATAAAATTCCAAGTTTTCTTCTTCCTCATCTATGTATTTATAATACATATACATTTATGATATATATTATCAGATCTCTGCATGAAAGGGGACAATATCGAAGAGTTAAATCGATGAGAGAAACTCACTCAAGGTGAAGCTATATATAGCAAGTAATATAGAGCTAATATATTTGTATTTAAACTTAATTCAACTCGAGTTAATCTTTTGATAACATGCAGCAGCACAAACAATATTACTAAGCGTATTTCTATCACATTAGACAGGGTCTCTATATATTAATTATAGTTATGTTCTGCTTCTTTATTGTAACTTGTGATTATATGAGATATATGTAGGTGTATATCCCCAAACAATCGCTGGATAATGTTTGATATAATAAGAAATATTGATTTAATATTTAATATTGATAAATATTATTCGAAACATTTATTATTAATATTAATAGGATTATTATTAATGTTGATGTTGGTATTAGTATTAATATTAATAATATATGTATATAAAAATTGAGAAGATAAATATGAAAATAATAAATAACAAATTGAAAAGAAATTTTTTTTTTTCTTGAAATTCAATATTTGGATTTTCATTATTTTTTTTTTATTCTATCATGTTTGTGAATGTGATATTTATGCAGTCAAAGGTATTGTGAAAATATATAATGCTTGAAGGTAATTCGATTAGTTTGACGTGAAATTCAATTAGAATAATTCTCCACGTCTATTTAAACTTTATACTAAAAAATAAAATATTCATATACGTGTAAATATATTTTGAATATGAAGTGATGGTTATAATAAATTTAACCATAATTATTTTATATGGTAAATATAAACTGAGGTTTTGTAAAGATTATAAAACAAAATAATCATCAGATTTATTGGCTTTATGTAAAATACATTTATATATTCATGTGCTTGGAGAGAAATAATTCAGTGTGGATATTAACAAATAATTATAATCGTGGATTAACCCGTTGGGTATATTTTATAATAAATGATTTCATGAATTGTCAGCTTTGCATTCCTCATTGAATGTGAATTATACAGGAAATGTGAGAGAAAGCTGATGCAGTGAAGTTGGGGAATTTTTGATGGATGAAAGCAGGAATAGGACAATCGATTTTAGTTGGATGAAAATATATACATGTGTATAATATGGATATGTTATCATCCATGTACATGGATAAAGTTTCATCAACCACATTGTCTCCTCTATTTGGTCCATTTGGTCAATAGGATTATTGCGGTAAATCCTTGTATGTACAAATTGATACATTTATAACGCCCTAATAAATTCAAAAGATAAATGAAGAATATATATTTATTAACATGATTGAATTCCATGCAATAAAATTATTTCTCTATCGAATATATTTAAATATATGAATATTCATGTAATTTTTTACGATGTGTAATATTTAAAATGAATATCAGTGAAAATTTTACTAGAGTAATAGAAAAAAAAATTCTTTTTCGTATCCATCTTTAATCTCTTGCTTTTTTATAATGAGTCTTTCATCAAAGCGACGTTACTGTCGGCCACGTGGGAAGTTATATCTCTCTTTGCTGCTTCCACCACCTCATTTTCATTCCAGTTTTTTTTTTCCTTTCCCCCTTTGAAGACTTCAATATTTTATATTGCAATCTCACTTTCTTCAATGTAAATTTATATTAAAATTGAAATGATAAATGAAGTGAAAAAATATGCGGATTATTATTTGAGTGACTTTACACGCTATGAACATGTATAGACGTGATTCTTACAATTTTTTTCTTCATCGCTATTATATATAACTTTTCTTTTTCTTTATCTAACCAAATCACATATAGATATACTTACACATAAAGATTTTATGTGAGAAAGAATAAATCACCAAGAATAACCGAAAAAGTTGATTCATCACATTTTATCTCCATCTGTTTTTGTTAATTGCCAAAATGTACATATATATGTTTTATATTCTTTAGTACATAGTATATAAAATCAATTATATTGGTGTATTAACTCATTATATGAAAAAAAAAATTTTTTTGCTGTTAATCTTCACCCTCTTGACTGTTCATCGATGAAGTTTGTTACAGCAAAAGTTTCATCATCATTTTTTTTTTCTTATCAATCCTCAAGAACGTCTATAGGTAAATCCAGAGATATACAGCGTCATATACAACCAAGTAGACATATATACAGCTTAAAAATAGTTGATATTAATCACGGTAGAATAATTTTTGCAGGGGAACGAATAAAGGACGAATAAAAAAAAATCCAACATCAAAGCGTTCTCCGAAATAGCATCAATAGAGACAATGTAATAAAGGGAACGGTCGATGAGAAATTTTTCTGACCTTTTTTTTTTTTCTCTCTATTTAACACATTTTATTACATCACTTCGTTATGCAATCAGCGAGGATTAATCAACGAGTGATGATAGGACGGAAGTTCGGAGATAAATTATACGTGGAAGTACTAATTTTTTTTTTTATCAATTTTCATAGTTTATTTATTTTTTTTTTCAATGTACTAATTTAATATTGAATTATTTTTTTATTCAGTGAAAATTAGAAACAATGGGCAAAGAGATAATGTTGTTAATAATTTATTTTATTGATTATTTATATTTTTTATTTTATGTTACAGACAGCAATTTTGTCCTGGGGAATGCGCAAGTACCGGCGATTTATCCAATTGTTTATTGTTCCGATGGATTTTGTGAGTTGACGGGATTTCAGCGGGCGCAAATAATGCAAAAAGGATGCGCCTGCAAATTTTTATATGGACCAGAAACAACTGAAGAGGATAAGACAGTAATATGGAAAAGCCTCGAGAGCAAAACTGAATTAAAACTCGAGGTAGTTTTTTATAAAAAAGACGGTGAGTTTTATTTTTTTAAAATAATTAAATATAATTGAATTAATTATTGTAAATCAAACTTATGAACAAGTGATCGAATTAAATGATACATACTGAAGCATTATTTATTATTATATTATTGAGATAAAGAGGTATGGGATAAATAAATACTAATTTCAAATACAATGAAAATAATTAAACTTTTATTCACAAATAAAATATTCATATATGTATCAATTTATGAATAAAATATACAGAAGCTCATTAAAAAGCAGTTGACCTAAATTTTATCAGCTTTGATAAGTAAATCGTTCGTTGTTATTTAATTGAACCGTATTCGAAAACGATAGTAAGTTAATTATACATTCAATAGAAAATATATTTAGTTAAAATTGACCGGAAAAAAATTAGCAAACGAAAAAAATCAAGTGTAAATAATTTATTGAAATTTTTCATTTATTTGTTTACCATACACATGTTCACTGCAGAATGTGCTAAACCATGCAAGCGCATTTCTGCTTCCGTATAGTTCAAAGAGCTTTCGATTGCTTTTAACTACCATGTGAAAAATAAAAAATAAAAATAAATAAATAAATGGCCTGTATTTTTCTTTTTATTCTCGACTTTACATTCCACGACTACGTCTGTATGTATTCATAGAAATATCCTTTGCATTCAGAAAAGCTGTCATGTTATAATGCGTAAGCAACAGAGATTTGTTCCTTTGAAAGCTTCACATAGTGAATGCACTTTATATAATCGGTGATAAACTACTGTATTATAAATAAATTCTTGAATCACATTATCTGTCTAACTAGTAATTCTCTCTTTAATATGAAGTTTTTTTTTATATTTAAATTATTCCAGAAAATTTTATAAGCCACTATTTTTTTTTTCTTATCAATTGTATTAATTTAAATCCTCTCAAACATTATGTCTTAATTAATTATTCAATTTACTCATTAATGTTAATTCGCAGGTACACCATTCAATTGTTTGCTCGACATTGTACCAATAAAAAATGAAAAAGGCGACGTTGTATTATTTCTTGCATCGCACAAGGACATTTCATATACAAAAGTTCTTCCACTGCGTGAGTTGAGAGACGGTGGTGAGTGCACGTGTAATAAGCTTTGTTTTTTTTATTTTGTTAATTTGTTATTTCTATCAAAAGTATATATGTATAAATATAAATATAAATTTAATATTATTATTTTTACATTTATCATATTCCTCATTTTTCTCTTTCATAATTTACTTTTACTCTATTTTTTTGTTTCGATAATGCTCTTATTTATATTGTGCTCTATAGAGGAAATGAAGGGAGAAAAAAAAACGATTAAACAGACAATTATGAGAGAGTGAGTGCTTCAATTGATGTGTCGTGAAATGTGTAATTACAGGAGAACTGATGGAAAAATCGTCAAAGAGAGAACGAAAATTTGTTTTGAATAATTCAAATTTTTATTGACATATAGAAATATAAAATAAAAAGAAGTGCAATACAATTATTTATTATTCTGTTTTAAGCACACGCAAACATAGTTTAATGCTTTGTAGTATGTCACGTATTTTCATCGATGTTATTAGTTTATATATACATGTTATAACTATTATTATTATTTTTATTATTATTGATATTTCATTTTGAAATGACACGTCAAAATATCACGCTGTAGTGACACACGTAATAGTTGTGGAAACATGTGCACGAGTACACATCATGAATTATATGACTGAAGAAGAAAAAATTTAAAGTAGAATAATAATAAAAGTTTATTGAGAAGAAAAGAAAAAATTATATCGTGACTGAAATATTGTAATAAATTTTATACAAATCTTTTTATTGTAGACGATAAGGCACGTCCAAGCGAGTTAACTTATTATATATAATTTGATTTTTTTTTCTTTTTATAAAAAAGAAAAATGAAATAAAAACTCATTTCTATTTTTCCAATGTTCGAAAGTTAAAAAATTCATTTGCATGAGATTTTATTTAAAGTCAAGTTAACTGTTCGACATTTTTAACTTAATTTCCATTAAATATATATAATGATTGATCGCGCCCGTCTTTCTCTTCCGATTTTCCCTTATTTATTTTCATTTTATTCTTTCATCTGAAACTCATTTAGTTTTATATATTCAAGCATTGAATGAATAAAGATCGAATTATTCTTTCATTTAATTTCATGAAAGTAGCTCCACCATATACTAAGGTCAAGTATATTATGCATTTGAATTTTTTTTTCACTGTTTTATTCATACTTTTTTAGATGCAAATGGTGATCTCGACCCCGAAGCGCCTTCAGCTAATTATGGAAGAAGAAGAAGTCGCGCAGTGCTGTACACATTGTCAGGCCATTATAAACAAGATGGCAAGCACAAAATGCTTAATAAGGTTTGAAACAATGTTGTACGTTAACAATATAAAGTTTTCTGTTTATATCTGTTTAAGGAAACGTAACAAACACAATAAAACAATATAAATAATCAATTAACTTTGTTAACATCACTTTGTATTATCTATAATTGAAAACAGAATAATTATCAGGTTAGTTACAATTAATTCAGGTGAAAAATAAAATTTATTTTCACTACTCATAAATTTAATTAATGATTATTTAAAAAAAAATCACTGGTGACATCATTTATAAAACATAAATCAGGTCACTTTGGACATATTAAATATATTAAAAGTTGAATAATAATTTAAAATAATTTACATTTTCTTGAATATTTAAAAAAAATTTGTATCGTAGAATTTGTTTTACACTTTATCAGCTGAATATGTGGCTGGGTATTAATTAAACAATGTTGGTGTGTCGGTCAAAGCTCGGTTTCGGTTTATATATTTAGTGATTAAAGCACTTTACTACACCCTGTGGATAGCTTGTGCTTCATGTGCTGACAACCCAGCTCGTTTGGTTATGCAAATGCATATAATGTAGTCTCTGAATGTCATCGTGATACGAATTAAACATTGCGCAATATTATATTCACCTTTAATACAGTGAAAACACATAATTATCTCTTTAATAATTATTATCATTTATCATATAATATATTTTTATATATTTTTCAGCAATTACTTCATTCTCCTGCTGCACCTCTACCAGAATATAAAACTTCAGCTGCTGAAAAATCACATTTTATTCTTAGTCATTATGGTGGATTTAAATCATGTTGGGATTGGTTAATTCTCATTGCTACATTTTATGTGGCTATTATTGTGCCGTATAATGCAAGTTTTGTTAGCACTGACAGACCAACAATGGTCAGTGATGTAGTTGTTGAAGCATTATTTATGTTTGGTTAGTAAAAAAATTCTTTATTCAAATTTTATTGGAAAATTTGGTTGAAGCAAAAATCATCCTTTTTTATTATTTACATTATTTATTATTACTATTATTGTTATATTTATAAGTTAAGATTGCGCATGATTTCAAGTTGATACATCACGGTAAAATATGGACATTTGTGATATAGCCCATTTGACCCAACTTTATTCTTCTTTTATTTCCCCATGTCCCTTTTTTATGGACGCACATTTTCACAGTTGGATTTTCTAAAAGCAAACTTCCTCCATTATATTTTTTTTCCCCTCTTGTTGGTGCATAATAGGTCATGAAAATTCTATGTCGATGGCGCGTGTTAGTAATATTATTTTTTGGAAATTTAAAATTATTATTCATGTATGAATATACCGCGTTTGAATATTATATTCAAATGGTTATTGCCATGCGCTTTCGCTTCGCTACTCTTTTAGTTTACATAGCAACTCATCGATATGCTACTCATATTTTTTCAACGTGAGGGATATTTACTTGTTACATAACAGAGACAAAAAATATAAATAAACTTTTTTCTCGTCAACGATGGCTTCAA
The DNA here is from genome assembly GCA_030347285.1 of Microctonus hyperodae. Taxonomy (NCBI): domain Eukaryota; kingdom Metazoa; phylum Arthropoda; class Insecta; order Hymenoptera; family Braconidae; genus Microctonus; species Microctonus hyperodae. The sequence goes on from JAQQBR010000005.1 coordinate 4,243,634, forward strand.
TCAAAATTTCCATGTAGAGTTATTGATTAACAAAAGATATGCATGACAATTTCATTCATTATTACATTATTTATTTATTAAATATACATGTGTAATTTTTTTTTTAATCATTATATTTTTTTATAAATGCTTCAGATATTGTTCTCAATTTCCGTACAACGTATGTGAGCAGAAAAGGAAAATTAGTAATCAATGGTCGAAAAATTGCAATTAATTATTTGAAGGGTTGGTTTCTTTGCGATCTCCTTGCTGCGTTGCCCTTCGATTTACTTTATGCCTTCGATGTTTACAGTGGCGAGGTCAGTGATAAATTCATGTCACGTAAATAGATGACATAAAATTCAATAGTGTATTTTTCGAATTTATGTATAGAGCGAGAGTACGTTTATTATTTGTTTCATTTTATAGGAATCCGGTCACAGTCACATTCATCTAGTGAAATTGACTCGATTGTTACGATTGGCACGACTATTGCAAAAAATGGATAGATATTCTCAATACAGTGCAATGATTCTCACTCTATTGATGTTATCATTTACTTTGGTTGCTCATTGGCTCGCTTGTATTTGGTATGTTATAGCTGAAAAAGAAAAATCACGCAACGATAAAGAATGGGATTTAAGTGAGTAATATTTATATTAAATTAAATTTTTAAATAATATGTTATTTTAATTATTCATTTTTTCGTTTAATATTTATTATGTTTCCGGGTGTAAATAGGCTGGATTCATGCTCTCGCTGAACGCTTGAGAATTCCTGTGCAAGATGTAACACACATGGAAAGTTATGTCACAGCATTTTATTTTACATGTAGCAGTCTCACATCAGTGGGTTTCGGCAATGTGTCAGCTAATACAACATGTGAAAAAATATTTTCCATATGCATAATGTTAGTGGGAGGTTTGTTTTTTCATTAAATTTTATCATGAATTAATTTTTATTTGTATATATCATTAATTTGTTGGTGTGATAAATTTAATTTTGCCTTCTGGATTATTTACCTTAGCTCTGATGCATGCTCTGGTATTTGGTAATGTCACGGCAATTATTCAACGTATGTACTCAAGACGATCACTTTATCAAACAAAATGGCGTGATTTAAAGGATTTTTTGGCGCTTCATCAAATCCCAGATAAATTGAAACAGAGAATGCAGGACTATTTTCAAACTACATGGTCATTGAACCATGGCATTGACATTCCCGAGGTATTTTATTCTCAATTCAATATTATTTTTCTTTTATTTTATTATAAACTTTATTACTAAATTAATTATATAATTAAAATCCATTAAGTTAGAATATTCAAACTTTTCCTTATCGCGACACGGTACACCGAGTGCGCATTTATTGAACTTTATTTAATTACATCAGTTACTCCAATTTGAACTTGCATACGGTTCATACTTTAATAACGGTATTTCCGAACATATAACTGATATCTCAACATTTCTACTAACATTATACGTTTATAATATTATTTCCATCTCTCGTAACAGACTCTGCGAGAATTCCCAGAGGAATTACGCGGTGATGTATCAATGCATTTACATCGTGAAATTTTGAGTTTACCAATATTTGAAGCTGCCTCACAAGGATGCCTCAAATTACTTTCCCTCCATATTCGTAGTAATTTTTGTGCGCCTGAAGAATTTTTAATTCGCAAGGGTGATGCATTGACATCAATATATTATCTCTGTAATGGCTCGATGGAAGTTGAGCAAAATAATATGGTCGTTGCAATTTTGGGTAAATAAAAGATAAACAAGTATTTTTTTCTTTTCATAATAATGAATTGTTTATTGAATGGAATGAAATTTTCTTTAATGCAGGCAAAGGTGACTTAGTTGGCTGTGACATAAGTATACATCTTCAGCATAGTAACAATGGCGGCGGTGATGTGGTTGTGAAGTCAAGTTGTGACGTAAAAGCACTTACATATTGCTATTTAAAGTGCATTAATATGCAAGGACTCGTTGATATTCTTCGATTATATCCCGAATATCAGCAACAATTTGCTCAAGATATTATACACGATCTTACATATAATTTACGTGAAGGATACGAAGCTGAGGTAAAATTATACGTGTTTTCTTGTTAATATTGATGATATAAAATTTTTTATACATTCTCATTTATTCATTTATTTATTTTTTTCTTTTTTATTATAATATTTTATATTCGCTATTTCCGTAGCAAGAGTCAGACATGAATGGTGTACAATCATTAACGTTACCATCAATAAGCGAGGACGATGAGAATTTACCAGAGGAGGGTGAAACTTCGCCACTATCGCCAGCAAATAGGTCACCAATGCACATAACGAGTCCACGACACGCCAAGTTCCGGTTAGCAATTTTAAACTTAGTTTTTTTCTTCTCTGTTTATTAATCATCAAATAATGAAAGAAAAAAAAAACATAATAGCAATATGAAATTTTGTCAATTTATAAAAAAAGTTTGGAGGTTCATAGGAATAAAACTTTATTAAATTTGTTTCTCATAGAATGGAGACACGAGCTCACAAAATGGGAAGAGGTGGATTACGTGGTAGAGGAAAAGTTATTCCGCTGGAATCATTGGATGATCACAGTCGTGAAACAGCAGAACGGCTTGAGGCATCTCAAGTTTCAACGATGCATCAAGATGTTGTTACACTTAGTTATGAGGTAAACGTCTAAAAGTTATATAGATGAGGATGGACGAACATTTTGACTGTATTAAATGCATTTATAGCATCAATTAAATTGTATTATACTAAATTTAATGCTTATCGTGTTAATTTACATAACTTTCAGATGCGTAATGCTATTCAAGCGTTGCAAATATTAGTACGTTCACCGCGAAGTAATCCAAGTTTACCAACTCCAGTTGGTCATAGTAACTCGGAGGATCGTTTACTTGCAAAAAGCTCATCCTATTTACCGGACGGTATGTGTTGGGATCCGCCTTTGCGATTAATTGACGTTGCAACACAAACAGATTGGCCAATTGATTTATTGGAATTATGGGTGAGAGATAATGCCATTCGTGTGCTTAATATTCTTGGTCTTGATCCGGATATTCTAAATGGAATTCAACGAAATTCACTAACACCATCTCCGTCTTCTCCGCCCCCGCCTCCATACGAACCGTTATCATCCATTGGTGTAACACCACCGAGATCACCATTAAACGAATCTCAATGCTTAGAATCAGGTTATTTTTATCTTATAAAATTTATTTTATCAATTGTCATTGTTATTGAAAATTTTTATTTTTATTTTCTTTTATTTCGTAGGAAAAGGAGAATATTCTGTTGAAGACAGTAGAGAAAATACGAGAAGAGTTGCTAGATATTCATCACCACAAGCATGTTGGACTGTAAATGAACTTCCACATCGTTTTAGTGCAGGCGATGCTGAAAATTCGTCAACTTGGTACGAAACTTTTCACGAAATGAAATATCTTCCAAAATCACGATCATTAAAATTCGATTCGTTCGATAGCTGAACGATATTTCCATTGACTTGGATTAAATTTCCAGGTAATTAAAGGTATGATAATGTTTTCAATGGCCTACTTTACATATTGTGATTTGTTTATTTGATATATATATATATATGCATATTTACATACATATGTTTGTACCCAATATATACACTGCCAATCTCATTTGAATTCGTAATTAATTCGATATAATAACTATTGAACATTTGTATTTTATTATTAATGTGAAAACTAATTATTTTTTATTCTTTTATTTTATATTTGTCATATAAAATGATGACAATTATTAATCTTTAATTATATTTCATGATATGAATTCATTCATATGTAAATTATTTTATGAATTTTACGCAATGGCTCATTACAATTATTCAAATCATAATTGATTAATCGACTGCTTCGACAAAAACAATGATACTTTATTCATATGTGATAAGATATTACATAAACATTCCATATATATCCATTATAATATGAAAATACAAGTTTAAGTCTACCTACCTTCTTCCTATGTATTAGCTAAGGGCCAAATATAATCGAAAAAAAAAAATCCATTGCCGAATGGTAGCAGTGTTGAGATAAAAAAAAATATTATCACTTCTATAATTCTGGCATCAAATCGCACCATCCACACACACTTGAGAGAAATTATGAATTATTATTACAAATTTAATAAGAATAAATATAAATCCTTATATATCATTGTTAAAATTATATGAGTGTTTGTAAATATAAATGGAGAAAAAATTAAATTTATCAATAATATCGTGTGATAAAGTACGGCGAGGGCTTTGACCGTGCACCGTTATATTTATTCGAAAAATTCTATCGGCTGACGAGTATGAAAATAATATCTAGTAATAATTGGATATGTATCAAGTCCTCTCTGTCAGAAGAAACAGTTGACTTTATCAGCAATGTTTCATATACGTCACTGTGTTAGTGGCCTTTTCTGAAAAAGAAAAAAAAATATGTACTTCATATATTTTGTTATACTATTTCTATGCTCTCTATAACAATACCCAAAAATTAAAGGAAAGATAAATGGAAATATGAATAAAAAAAAAATAGAATAATAATGTGCTACGGTTTGTTAGCTCATATTTATCCTCACTATCTTGGGCATTTATCAATTTTTACACAATTACAGCGATATCATATTTATGTACATGTTAATGTACTCATCAATAATTGATGTCAATATATCAATATACAGAGATTAAATACAAAAGCATCTTTGATGTTCTGAGAAGCAATGGAACATATCTCTCAACTTTAATAATAATGTTAGATACATAATTAACTCTTGTAATATATGTATCGTCATTGAATATTTTTTTTAGGATAATAAAAAATTAAAATTAATATTATTTTTAAATTGTGAAATTTTCCGATTAATTAAAATTCCAAATTAAATAATTAATTTGGAATTTATAAATGCTGAAATGAAAAAAAAAAATTGAAACATTCATTTTTATGTTAAAAATTGTGTGATAATAAAAATCGAAGCTCAGATTATAATAATTAAATATTACATATCTATTATTTATAGATAAAAAATAGTTTATTTTTATTGTAAATTATGTATCAGATTGATAGTAAAACAAAAAAGAATTTTCCTCTTATTATAATTCCTAACCTAATTTATTATAAAAATGTCAAACATGTAAATATGTATACATAATTTTACTGTACAAAATTGCCTGGTCCATTCAGTAATATTATAAACAATCGTAACATATGTTGAATAAAAATATCAATAAAATAAAAAATAATAAATTCGCAACATTTCTTCAGAGCGCGAAAATTATTTCAAATTTACGCGGCATTTTCGTGCGCGTACATAACCTCGCGCATCTCTCTGCGTTATCGCTGAAGACAGAGAAAGAGAGCGAGAGTGAACACATAAAATAAAGAACAATAAACTTGAGCATAATAAGTTTTGTTTTTGTCGTTTAAGCAACCTTCGTTTCTACTGCTGATACGTCCAAGAAAAAAATATACTTTCAACGTGTGTACTTCAGGTAATATATTTTTATTTTACATCCAATTTTCGTAATATCATTTGCCAATTTCTAATCAATTTTCCTTGTCATGCGCCTTTATTTTATGACTATTGTACTTTATCACACACAATACTTGGATATTATAAGCCATATTAATTTAATAGAATATTCTTTTCGTTTCTTGAACTCTTACTTTTTTTTTTAAATTATGACTAATACCCACATGAGACATCTCAATTACCGGATGCTCTACAAATTCCAACAAATTTAATGACAATTATGTTCAATTTTATTTATAATTATTATATTATTTATATTACAACCACATATAAGTAAATAATTATATTATCAAATATTTATTGCAGTAATTTTTGATTTATGCGTAGTAATAACATACTTAGTAAAACGAAAAAACAAAATGAAAAATGTTATCTTCATTTATGACTCAGAGCTTTGATTGCAATATATGCTAAATGTTTATGACTTAAACAATATTTCAATAAATAATAAAATCATTTCCAGACTATCAACAACACAATGTCGCTGTATCCATCGCTAGAGGATATGATGGTGGATCAGATGATAAAGGTATATTTAATAATTAATTAATACGAATATATCAATAATTCATTTCTTCAGAATTTTCATAAATTTACTACGAGAAAAATTTTTTATTTCTTAAACAAATTAATAGGCTCAACAAAAAATGGAGAGTCAATTTATTCCTGCTGCAACGGCGCCGATGATAACACCACAATCAGCACCATCGGGATTAACTCCACCAGGATGTGATAATTTACCTGGCCAATTATATCCAGCATTGGGTGACTACATGGGATTGGAATTCAGTCCTGAAATGATTGCCAATAATATGCCTGAATATACAGTTGCATATCGCGAATCGGTATAATAAAATTTTCATTCTCGACAACATTTGCTTTTATGAATAAGAGAAAAATAAAGAACATAAATCGAGTATAATCGAATTTATTATGAATTGTTTTATGTAGATGGAAATTTCCATGCCGGATAAGTCTGGATCATTGGCTGGTATGATTGCGCCACTTTCTGGTGATTCACTCGGTTTAAAACGTGCTCAAGTATCTAATGGAATTCGCGAGGTACAAATATATTAATCCTGATGAATGTTTTCAGTTCATGATGTTTATTTTTATAATGAATATTTTTTTTTCATTAGCTGACATTATGCAAGGATAAAGATGGAAAAATTGGATTACGTGTTCACGCTGTGAATAATGGTATATTCGTTTGTTTAGTAAGTCCAGGCTCGCCAGCATCTAAAGCTGGCCTGAGATTTGGCGATCAAATTCTTGATATTAATGGAATATCTGTTGCTGGATATTCAATGGATCAAGTTCATAAAATATTTCGCAATGCATCTGTTAATGATATTAAAGTTATTGTACGAGACAGGTGAATTTATATACTCATATTGAAATATTATATTATGCTATAAATATTTGATTATGATTTAATTAATTATTTATTTTTTTTTTTATAGACCATTTGAGCGGACAATCACAATGCATAAAGATCATTCGGGAAATATTGGATTTCAATTTAAGGAAGGGAAAATTGTTGCAGTTGTAAAAGACTCATCGGCAGCTCGTAATGGGGTCCTGACGGATCATCAGATTTTGGAGATTAATGGAAAGGTTTGTTGAAAAAAAAATATAAAAATATATACATGTACATATTTATGAATATTTTCATTTGTTTATTGCATGTTTTATTTAGAATGTTGTTGGAATGAAGGACAAGGATATTGTAACAGAAATTTCTAATGGAACAAATGTCGTGACAATCACAGTGATTCCTTCTTATATTTATGATCACATGATAAAAAAGTACGTAAAATTATTTGAAAGGATGAAGATTAATTAATTAATATAATCAATATGGGTAATGAAAAATAATTTGATTTATTTCAGAATGTCTGGAAGTCTTTTAAAATTCATGGATCACTCTGTGCCAAACTTATAAATATATAATTGACTTTGAAGTTAAAAATATTCTATTACACCATATTCATAATTTTTTTACGGAATTTTTTTTTTCGGTTACAAAAACAAAAATATCAACGGTAAATATATATATATATACATGTATCCGATTGCATTAATAGAACAGCAATATTAATACAATCAGAAAAGTATATTCAGTTTATAATTCATGTTAAAAATTAAACATAATTTCATTCAAATAATTGTTAGTGATAAAAATTGATTATTATTCACTTGTGCCAATTATTTATCACATTGCACTGTTATATACGTATTTGTAGAATATAGTTACTATTTTGATAATAAGTATTTTACGATATTCTGACGTGATCAAGCTAAATAATCACATAGATATAAATATATTTAGTGAGTTAACAAAGTATTTAAAAGTATAATTACTTAAAAAAATTATGTTAAATTGTGAGATATCATATGCTTGTATCGGGTATATGAGAAATTTCTTATCCTAAAATTAAAGATTTATTTCCCTATGATAAAATTTGTATAATTGATAAATCATCAAAATATGAAAATTTTAAATAATTAATGATTTCTAAATTTTTTTTTACTGTCTATAAGACACTACGATTTATTTTGGTTAATCAGATAATATAATATTACATAATGATATGTCAATGTATATAAATGTACATATAGCTTTATTTATTTATTTATTTATTGATAATATTTTTTTTGCACTTGGTGCTGATTTCAGAGCAGTGGTGATTCTCAGCCCTCAGGTGTACACATCTGGTGGTAAAATCTATTTTTTTATATTCTGAGGTTGCAGTTCTGTCCACTATCAAACATTTTTATCGACATTGCTGCCACTACAAATTTTTTTTGACCACAGATTATTACAAATATGTAGAAGAAATTCTCTTCTTTACTCTTTTATGTATCTCATCTCTCATAACCTCTAATATACAGTGCGTGCCGGCTTATATTATTATACTACACTCATTGTACATTATACAGTTTATGTTTGACTGTCATCAATAATTACAACTTCACAACAGTACAGAAAGATTTAGTATGATCGGTGTTAGTTTGATATGTATTAAAAACATCAACATAAATATTATTATTAATAATCCCATTGAAAATTGTCGAGATGTTTGAGCCGACAGAGCAGGGGAAAGTAAGTGGCGAAGTAAAAAAGAAAAGTAATGTAATGAAAAACGGAGAATTTAATAGAGCTAAATTTCTAGCCATTTACAATTTATTTACTGCACTCAATGCACTCCATTGTTTAATTTTTACAAAATATATTTCTCCCACACATCAACTAAAACATAATAATTATTAAAGTAATTACAATTAATTTTCATTATCATTAATTTTTTATTCGTATATCAATAATGAAAATAATAATGTTTATATTTTTTAATTCATTTCATATCAATTTTTCCTTATTGCGTTTCAGACTTATCTCGATTACCGCATATTCTTTCAATGATAATAGATATGATTCATGCTTTAATGGTCTTATAAATTTATAATCTTTCTTCATTGTTGACCTTAAAACACAAAACTTTATATCAAGATTTGGTAATAAATTAAATTCCTGTATAAAGCAACGATAAAAATTAATTATTGTTTTTATTCTAGATTATACACAATATAAAAATGATATACCCACATGAATTTGTTGATAAATTTTTTAATTCAGTATCCTCCGTTTAAATTTATATATTTAATTTGTTTATTTAATTTCAGGAACTCTCCATTCACACTGGAGTAGTCCTGAGAGGAGCAAATATCAGAGAAGATGAAGTACACAGTTCTGGTACACTTAATATCATTGAATATGTAAGGAAAAATAATAGTTATTATTAATATATATTTATTCAATAATTTTATTCATTGTTATTTTGATAAATGAGTGAAATTAATTTTTTTTCTAATTTTTTTTAGTCATTTGGAAAGTGCATTGAATGGAAACCACAAGAAGTATCAGTAGTTTCTGAGCATCAAGATCAAGATCCAGAATGGTCAGTTGTTGAGTCGCACACAAGAAGAACACGAACTTCATCTGAGGGTCCAGATTCATTGGGACGTGCACGAACAGTGAGAATATTATTTACTGAATTAAAATCAGTTCGCGTTAATCATGGGGGACAGCAGCTTATATTTATGCAAAAAGATGGAACCACATATGTGGCATTTTTTCAATTATCAAATGCTGAAAGTTTTCTTATATCTATGAAAGGTTTTTTTAAATTTATCAAATCAAAATCAGATAGAAATTTATATATCATCTTAGATGAGTACAGTACAGTATTAAATAAATCATTTGCTGAATTGGATTTATTTCAAGAGAATACGTCTGATTATGTTTGGAAATTTGTTAAAAATTTACACAATAGGCCTTATGAAACAACGCTTGAAGCTTTTAGTAAACTTGCTGATATTTGGCGTAAGTAATTTATTATTTCATTTTGATAATATAAATTATTATATATACGTAGATGAAAGATTATTAGTAATATTATTTTTGTAGTTTATAAAGAGCCAGTGAAACAACCTGTGGAGGAATCTGTGATTGCTGATCTGTTAAATCGATCATTAACTGTTGATATTTCACAAACACTTGGCTCTAGTGGATCAGGCGAGGAATATGAAGTAATTGGACAAACAGTTTTACTTCCAGCTAGACCGCCATGTCCGCGTGGTGCTCCATTATCACAAGATCAATGGGATAGATGTAAAGATGCTGATGGCAGAGTTACTAATCCAGATGCCGTACGAGAAATAATATTTCGTGGGGTTTGTCTCGATACATTTACTAATATTATTAAATTCCAATCATGAATTAAATAAAGAGTAAGAAAAAATAATATAAAAAAAGATTTGGATCTGGAATATAAATATTTATTCAGGGAATAAGCCCATCATTGCGTTATGAAGTATGGAAATTTCTTCTTCATTATTATCCATGGAATTCAACGAGCGCTGAACGAATCGAATTGAAGAAAATTAAGACGGATCAATATTACAGGATGAAATTACAATGGAGATCGATGTCGAGCGATCAGGAAAATCGTTTCTCGGATTATCGTGATAGAAAGAGTCTTATTGGTAGGCATAAAGTTGCATTGGTTAATTTTTATATAATTGAATTTATTTCAACAGTTTAACTGATTATATTTTTACAGAGAAAGACGTGAATCGAACTGACCGAACACATCCTTATTATTTCGGAGAAAATAATCCGCACTTATCACAGCTTTATGATATTCTCATGACATACGTGATGTATAATTTTGATTTGGGTTACGTACAAGGTATGAGCGATTTACTTAGTCCTATTCTGTGTTTAATGGATAGTGAAGTCGATGCGTTTTGGAGTTTTGTTGGATTCATGGATAAAGTGGTAATTATATTTACAATAATACGTAATGAAATAGTTATCGCTCTGCGATTTTATAGGTTTTTATTTGATTAATTCAATGAAAGAATTTTTTTTTCCAGAGTTCTAATTTTGAAATGGATCAAGCAGGAATGAAAGCACAATTATGTCAGCTTCACACACTACTTAATACGACTGAGCCTCAATTGGCACAATATTTAAATAAACATGAATCGGGCAATATGTTTTTTTGCTTTAGATGGCTTCTTGTATTATTTAAACGTGAATTTAATGCCATTGATATAATAAAATTGTGGGAGGTATTGTGGACTGATATGCCATGTAAAAACTTTCATTTATTGATATGTGCCGCCATTTTGGATACGGAAAAAAGTGCATTAATGGAAAATCGTTATGGTTTTACAGAAATATTAAAAGTAATATCAACTTTTAATTATTATAGAGAAATATAATTTTTATTAATATATAAATGAAAATGATATTTATTTTTTTTATAGCATATAAATGATTTGTCACTTCGTATCGAACTACCTTGGGCGTTGTCAAAAGCCGAGGGAATTTATCATCAGTTGATGGCGGTAGCACCAAATTTACCTGACAATGTACGTGTTATCATTGGACTTGAACCATTGAATAATACATCACCATCAACGAGTGATTTAGAGGATGAAAATAATGTCACTGCGATAAATGGATCAAGCTCAAGGCTTAATAACTCACGGAGAAGTAGTAACACTAGTGGAAACATCAAATTAGGAAATAATGAAGTAGCTTTTGAACGAGGTTTAAATACATCATTCCTCTGAATTTTCGTTTTATTATATGATTATTGCTCATTTGCTACAACAACGACGAAGCTGCAAAAATATGATTTATTTAAGAAATTAATTTGATTATTTTTAATTCCGATTCTATATTTGTATCGATGTATTATCAATCATATAACTGCTCTCTCATTGAAAAATTATTTTTCTAGCAGTGGAAAAAAAAATATCTAAGATATAATATTGTTTTGTGACCGATTTTTGTGTTCTATTATAGTTCCTGCAAATGAGCGATACCATAATTACTCAATTATAGTAGTTTAAAGTTTATTGATTTCACGAATGCATATTCGATGAAGTTAATTTGTTTATTGGAATATAATACAGATTATTATTATTATATAAATATATATATATATATTTTTTTTTTGAGTGTTGCAACAGTTTTCACTCTCACATACAAAAAAAATCTTTTCACAACTTGCTCTTATGGTTGAACATTAGTCAGAGTTTTGATTAAAAAATTACATGTGAAGGAATATTTATACCTTTACCATTTATTTTGGCTGAGAATTTCCTTTTTTCATCTCTTTTTGAATATTGTATTTTATAGATTTGTATAAAGTGTTATAATACTATTGTACATTTCTGATAAAGTTTATGTTTGTCACTCAAATAATTCACAAATTGTATTTAATTATTTACTCTACGTGTCTTTTATACACATATATGTTTAATAAGATATTTGAAACGCGCGCCATTTGAGTAAGTTTCAATATTTCCCGTTAGGTGTTGGAATCTTTATAATAAAAATAAAAATATTTATATAATAATAAAAACATGTCGAGTAGCCTAAAAAAGTAATTAAGACAATGGATTGAAGGCGATAAAGCTATGGAATTTATTGTCCCGAAAATAACCAAGAGTCGAACACAGAAAAGGAGAAAAAGATTAATCAAAAATCGTCGACGAAATCAACGAAAAAAATTAGAGGTTAAAGCTTCGAAACAACGCAATAAAATTACACGTGATTATAATAATATTTCAATGTTGACACAAAACGTTAATTTTCATACAACAATGACAGCCAATGCTTTTTGGGAAAATTATAAAGTTGCACACGACTGGCAACATCGGTAAATAAATTATAAATAATATAAATTATAACTCGATCAAGAACATCGTTTGGTTATTTTACATTATTTGTTTATTTATTCATTTATTAAATTGTTATTTTGTAGGCATAATGTTGCGTGGTGGAAGTCACGTTGTATCGCATTGGAGCATGAGAATCGTGCATTACGTGATAAAATAAAAGAACAAGCAGCGACATGTAATGTAAACATAAACAATGAGAAACAATCAGAAAAATATTTACCAGAGAATACCCAAAATCGTAATCATACTGATGAAGATGAAGATATATACGAATATGACGCTGTTGATGAAGAAAATCTTGAAGAAGATGATCAAAATTTGGAATTTCATGTTGATGAAGAAATGATGAAATTTTTAGAGCAAAGTATACGTCACAAAATGGAATTAAAACGCATTCGAAAATGTGAAGATGATAAATTAATCAACGATCAAAAAAATTCAATAAATATTGAAAGTGGTGAAGCAATTATTAATCAAAGAATTAATGACGCTAAATTACTTTATGGCGCAGCAAGTTTGCGTATATTAGCAATGGAAACTGCAGTACAAGCGTCAATAGATCAACACAAAGATCGTGCTAAACCTCATTATTGGCCAAACATTCCATTGAAATCATGAAAAAATTTATTAACAATGATTTAGGTAATATATACATAATTTAATGATCATACATTGATATTCTTAAATTTATATGTATCAATAATGAATTTCTGTGAACTGGAATTAATTATTTCACAATTTGTTATATCATGATGTTTGAATGATTTTTTACACTATTGACTTATATGATGACGATGGCAATTCCAAATTTTAACACACTTGTCTTTTTTCGGACACCGAACGTAACCTTTTGCCAAGTCACAGCCACAAGATGCTATCAGACATGCCTACAAACAAATTATCGATAAGATAACGAAATTAAATATAGAAATATTTGCGTTATAGTATATAAAAAAATATGTGATCAATAATTTTATTTAATTAGCACTAAATTAAGTAAACAGACTTACAGTGTGTTTACAAGCTTCTGGCACAACTGGAGATGCGCAAGTTCCTTCACATATTCTTCCACATGAGAGTAAAGTTTCGCCATGAGCACATTTCGAGCACTTATCTAGTCGCACACATTGTTTGGTTTTCTCATCTCTTACATAGCCGTTATTGCATCGACATGCACGTGTGAATTTAGAACAGGTCTAAATCAATGAATTAATTACAGAAATTTCACAAGACTTCTAAGTTTTATTGAAGAAAGAAAATATATTCCTTACGATTGCTGGACAGAATCTGGGTTTGGGATTTTTACAAGATGGCTCACATATTGTACCACAAATATTTGTTGATGAATTTTTGGGACAAAATGGCCAATGATTACAATTCGCGTCACAATCTATAATTAATTACAGTGTTTATAATATAATTTTTAATATTTAATTCAATTTATTTCATAAAATATTTTACTCACGGATAAACGTACTGATTGCACAAATGAATACGATAGCTAATAACCGAAACATTTTTCTTCTCTTTTAATTTGGCTTATATAATATTTTTCAACACTGTACTAATTTTCAATCTTACACTGAGTTTTTATACAGTATTTAGTGCAATTTTTCATAACAATATTTATTTATTTATTTACAAATGTGTTCACATGATTATAATGTAATCATTTCGTTTTTGGTAAATATTATTTTTAATGTCACTTGTGCCAAAAACGTGCACAATGATTTATTTTTAATTATTACGTATAACAATAAAAACATATTTTTCGGACTTGTCGAATGAATTTTTTATTTAAACAACAGATACATAAGTTACCGATGCATATTTATTTGTGTAATCATTTTTTATTCGAAATTCATTTAAGGATATTTGATGGGTCTTCATTGTTTATAATTTGTATTATAAATTAATACATGTATTGCGATGAATAGTATATGTATATATACATCAAGTGCATTGTTCAGACGATACACAAAATCCAGTATTTGTATCTCTTAAATATCCAGATTCACATCGACATCCTCTGGTTGCATTACTACATTCCTGAAAAATTAAATAATACATAATTATTATTTCGAATCTGTCGTACTAATTATTTATTATTGAATAATAAAAATAAAAATTAAATGAATGAAATTTT